>JAVQJL010027833.1:0-49503 GCA_036024295.1 Nannoperca obscura
GGTGGTGCTGTACTGTCTGGAGAACAGAGTGTGCGAGGTGAATCACAGAGACTACGCCGGGTACTGCGCTCTCCACGAGGCATGCGCCCGCGGCTGGCTCAGCATAGTCCAACACCTGCTGGATTACGGGGCCGACATCAACTGCAGTGCACAGGACGGCACCAGGTAAACAAGCGCACTCATTCATACGCGCACAAAAATCACAGCGACGTCTGCCTGCATAAACACGTCTCCTATGCGCAATGCAAACACGATCGCGGCCTTTTCTGCATGTCCTTATAAGGACAAGCCAGGGCTTAGTCATCACTTGAGTCACTTGAGTTTGCTCATAACACAATATATGTGGGACTCATTTTTATATTCACGAGGTTAAAACCGTGATTTGACAGATTAGCTGCATTTTTAAATAGTAAAGGCTAGTGCTTTCATTACTGGGTTATTAAAATTTACAGTAGGAGGTCTGTTCCAGGAAACTGTGCACCGGTTTTAATTTGTGTGGCAGGTTAGCTTTTATTAAACTATACCATTTGGGACATTGGCAGTATTACAGTACAGAGGTGAGACCATTGGTAGGAAGAATTGCAACCTTATAAATATATACATTTAATTTTACTTTATGTCCCGCTAGGTCAGAGTTTAGGGGGAATCTAAATAAGTAAAAAATATATATTTTATGGCTTAAGAGTGTAAAATACTGCAGAAATTAAATAAACGTTATGACAGTATTTTTAATGCTATTCTATGCTAATCTAGACAAAAAAAGACTGCTGTTCCTGTTGGGTTCTTGAATTAAAATGAATGTACCTTTTTGTGTGTGTGTGTGTGTGTGTGTGTGTGTGTGTGCGCGCGCGCGTCTAGGCCGATTCACGATGCTGTGGAGAATGACCACCTGGACGTGGTTCGGGTCCTGCTGTCGTACGGCGCTGACCCCACCCTGGCCACATATTCTGGCCGCGGCCTGCTCAAGATGACCCACAGCGACGGCATGGAGCGCTTCCTCACTGGTAAGATCCCAGCTGGCTTTTCAATGTAGTCGCAGACACCGTTTAGTTCACATCCTCACCCTGCACCCCCCGTGGATCCTTTCAGAGACTTAGAGTATAAATCTGTGTATTTTGAGAGCACGCATGACTACTGAGGGCTGCTTTCTGGATGTGGATCATCCAGATTCTGAACCTGGATTGAACCGGTTTGATCAATAAAATCAAAGTAAGGACTGGTGGATTTTAATTTAAGTCGGGGGTTTCCTTGCAAGTGATGTCGATCTTTAATTATCCATGAATTAAGATAGCAAACATCCAAGTACTCAGAAGCAGCCACTGCACATGCACATGCATCTTTTATGGGGCTGGATTTGAGTTTGAAAAAAGGCTTACAAACATGCCTACACTTTATTAATAAAACTTAAACATCGTATAGACATTTCATTTAAAATCTGTAAATTACACCATAGGTCACTAAAGACCCCCAAATGTCTGGACAAAAACGAATGAGATCCAGTTTTTCTTGCCTTAAATGTACATATGTAGTGTAAGTGGAACGCAAAAGCCTGTGACCACAAATGATAGTCACACATTCTAGAAAAGGAGTAAATTGTTTTTTATTTAGTTTATTTATTTTTGTTTTTTTTTATTAAAGACAGTGGGTACACCAGAGAATAGTGGGGCGAGGGTAAATTGTCAAAGATCGGTCAGCAACCCAGGTCCCAAATGCTCCAGTCTTGGCTCATTCACTGTTTGCTGTTCTTTCACTGCTCTGACCTCTGTGCAACCTGTTGGTGTGAGTGCGTCTCTGTAAATCCTCATCCTCCACCTCCCAACCATCGCCACAAGACGTCCGTCTCCGTTATCCCCCCTCCCGTGCTCCTCTCCCCCTCCCTCGACCACCTGTTAGACAGGGAGTCTCAGCCCGCCGGGGTGCGTGCTGCTGCCTCTGAGCTCTTCTATCTGGTTACTTAGCAACGCCAACTGTGTTTGCTCAGCGTACGTGCGGAAACGGGTTTCGCTCTGGCTGGAGACTCTGCTTTTGTATGCGTGCGTGTGAGCGCTGGGGTGTGTGTTTTCACAAGGCTGCCACGCTGCAGCCTGACGTGGTCCGCGTTTGGGGCATGTGTGTTGAGAGGGCTCGTCTAAATGTTTGTAGCGGAGACAACACAGCGCACCGAGTTTGTATACAGGAGGGAGGAAATGAAAGCACATGCGCGCGTACTTCCTGTGCAGCCAGCCAGCTGCTTAATATTACATGAACGTCTAACTAGTTAAACCCAATGATCTGAGACACACGAGAGGATTTAGTGAGAGACAAGACGCTGGAGAAAGTAGCTCAGGGTGAAAATTAACAGGTGTGAGTTCATGGTCGGCAGAAGGGTGAACAGGTTTAGTGCAAAAGGGAGATTTGTGTGTAGACAGCTGGAAAGACGGTGTTGAATTTTGAAAAGAGCGTGGATGGATAGATTGATGGCTGCTAGATTGACAGAGCGTGGAGAGGGGGAGATCGAGCACCGGAGAAAAAGAGTGAGAGCGAGCGATTGCTGCCCTCCCTCCACCTGGTCCCACTCATCTGGAGGCCGTTAATCCCTCCAAACACACACCAGACGCCCCACGCCTCAGCACTGGCACAAAGCCCGGCTCTCGTGTGTGTGTGTGTGTGTGTGTGTCACACTTTGCTCTCTCTATGTGTGCTTATCCAGCTCCCTCTGCTTGTTTGTTTCCAGCTCGCTCGCTTTCTGTGTGTGTGTGTGTGTGTGTCTGCGCGCACTCAGCGACTGTGTGGTTCTTGTTTGATTCCTGGCAGCCCGTCTCTGAACTGAGCCAGCTCTAACCCAGTGGAGACAGTCGCTCTCCTCCCCTGTGGTACAGCCGCTGGCCCCTGACCATCAGCGCCCCACCACCACTCCCCTCCTCCCCCATAACATTTGCTCTGTTTGTTTCTCTTTCCTCTCTTGACACTGCCCCTCCTCCTCTTCTGTTTTACTGTGCTCTTTATCCATTTTTCTGCTGTAGTCTTAAAGGGCAATTGTATTTGCCTCGTTGCCTGTCCGCAGGGCTCCTGCTCTTGAATAACAGGCTCTGCTCCTCTGCTCTCTCCATAGATTATTTTGCTGACCTTCAAGGCCGCTCGGATGACGACGCAGGGCTTTATTGGGAATTCTATGGCAGCGCTGTGTGTGGTGAGTTCTGATCAGCACTCTTGTTTGTGTCTTAGTGCTTAAAAAGTGTATTTTTTAAAACATCAGTGCCATCTACTGTAGCTTTGAGCTGATACATGTTCGTACATCCCTGCATCTTTTTGACCATGTGGATTCTCCCTAAAAATTATATTTTTTGTGTCTCAGAGTTGAGCGAAGAGGCCGGTGTGTACGACATCCTGGCCGACCCCCCGGGCCCAGAGGATGAGGACGAGGACGATAAAAGGGAGGTGTTTGAGTTCGAGTTCTCTGACCGCCCTCTGCTGCCTTGCTACAACATCCAGGTGTCCCTCTCCCAGGGGTAAGCTTTGATCTCCAGAGCAGACACACCTTTTTACATTCTATTTTGGGTGGGACTCATCCCTAAACATTGGCTGATTTCCTCTTTCAGGCCGAGAAACTGGCTGCTACTGTCCGACGTGCTTCGTCGGCTGCGGATGTCCGCACGCAGTTTCCGACAGACCTTCCCCCACATGGAGGTGGTGACTGTGGCGGAGGCAGAGTTTTACCGGCAGGCCTCTCTGTCACAGCTCTTCTCCTGCCCAGAGGAGCTGGAGGGCTTCCAGCCAGACAGCAAGGACCTGTTGGACCTGGTGGAGGACAGCGCTGAGCTGGCCGCTCTCCTGGGCTCCACGCTGGAGTGTCTGGACGACCGCTGGGACCACTCGGGGAACAAACTGAAGGACAAAATCAAGGCTAGTGGCAAGTTGGGCTCATCCTGACCCCTGAAGCCACTAAACTCAGACCTGGATCCTTACAAACTGCAGTTTGCTTTAGAACCAACCAGGGGTTATGATAATATGCCTTAGCCTGACCCATAGTTCCCACGCTTCGGACCCTGCTCTGGACCAGCATCGGTGCACTGTACATATGAACTGACCTGCTGGCTGACTGGGCTGCTGAGACATTTCATCCGTTAACTGAGGATCACTAAAGTTGTGACCCAATAGACTTAATAATGGTCTTATTTTTGTAAATTAATATATGTATAAATAAAAATTAAAAAAGATATATATACATATAAATATATATATTAAAAAAATATCACAAGATTTTTTTTTTCTTTCGGATGTTGCTCACTACTCCTCTGAAAGATTTTGTATGGCAACAGAGCGTAGTATTGTTGTCAGCGACTGGATGGAGTGTGTGAGCGCTCAGCTCATTGTGCCTGTGTGTAGCTGTACAGGATAGTACTGAGACTGCTATTGAATGTGGTGTTTGTTTTATAGGAGGGACATGTCGTCCTGTTTTGTTTTTCTTTTTTCTCCTCAGACTTTAGCTCTCGCTTGAGCCTCAGGGGCTATTTTGTTGTTTTGTTTATTTTTAATGTTCAGATTTTGCTTTCTGTTTAGTCTGTAATTTAACATGCAAAACTGTTTGTATAATAAAGTTTTAAGATAATGTTGATATTCACCCTTCGGCACAGAGCTTGTATATAACAAGGAGGCTACTGCAGTAAAGTAATTTCGGTGTGTTCCTTTTTGTTTTAACTTTGTAATTAAAATATCTCATAATTTGTATTTATATTTTACAAAAGAAGTTGCTTTAAAATAAATATACAAACTGCAAGAAGAAACGTGTTTTGCGCCTTTTTTGTCAGTGATAAATAAAATTGGGTTTTGAGAACTTACAATTTTCCGGCTGCTGTGTCAAATTCAGTCTTGTCTAATTACTGTATGCTACTCCTGTATGTCACTAGGGGTGAACAACACTATCCTAGATTGCCATCTCTTGGAAAATGTTTGTATTGTAGGAATCGTGCAAGTTATTGCTGCAGCCCCTTTTCTCCCATTTGCTGCTTCCAGAAAATCTCTGAACTCCTCTGAAAAGCTTGTGGCTTCCAGCGCCCTCCAGTGTGCAAAAAAGGTTATTAGATGGTGAATTTAATGGGCCTTTAGAGCTAAATTCAACTCCTGTAGGTGTATTTATTTTTCATCTCCTTTTAAGCTACTAAATATTGGCATGATTGTTAAATGAATCTACATTATTATTTAATACATCTGACCAAAGGGACTTTGTTTTGTTTTCTGCAGCAAGGCAGGATTACCACCCGGACACACTTTCACTGTTTTAGTGTTTGTTAATGTGACTAAATAGAAATTGGTTTGGGAAGATGCACCTCTTAATCACACTATCGACTGAAATGATAACCGCTTTACGGTGGTGACTATTACTGGGTCTTTTGGCCCTGTGCAACTTTGTAGTTTTAAAAGGATATGTCTAGTGATGCTCCATATACGTCACCAAACTCTGCTTCATTTAATTCCCCTGTGCCACTGAATTCCAAACACTGTTAAAAGCACTTAAATGAGCCACATTGTTTCAGTGAATGACACATTTCTTCTTCGTGAAGACTATAGGGCACTCTAATTTGTTTTGAGTGAGTTCCATTTACACCATCCTGCAGCCAGAAATACAAAATGGTCTCTAACAAATTCACATTTATTCCACTTTAAGAAAAGTAAGTGTAAAAAAACTACAGTGCTCAGGTTTTAAAATAAAATCACATGGTCATATATATGTGACACATTTTTAAAGATTTAGTAGGAACAAAAAGCTGAGAGCCACAGACAGGGCAGGGACTTGGGAACACATTTTTGGTTTTGTTCTTTCATGGGATCAAAAATATAGAACACAGATCACATCCTAATTTGCGCAAGAAAAACCAGGTCAGGCCAGGTAGCATTCCACTTTTAGGAGTACTGGTTAATATGTGGAGCTCCTGGCACAATCAAAAGGGTGACTGGGTACATTCACAATGTACAGAAAGTGGGAGGAACGTGAGGTTAGGAGGGGCCCACGGACCTGGGCCATGGACCCCCAGTAGGTTAATCCATCGATGGTCTACATCACATCCTAAATATCCTTTGATATCGTAAAAATCGGCGTTTGATCTTCGTTCACATGAATGTGTCTAGTCAAAGGACTGCTGAAGAAGAAAACACATCTGTCTGGGAGGCTCCGCACAAAGCACTAAATGAGCAGCAGTGCGTCAACAGCACGACGGTCTGGCTGAACATCAACTAAAATGATGTCTGAAGTAAAGGGGAGCCACACAAGGCCATATCTCTGCAGAGTGGGTGCGAAGAGATCCCTGGAAGGCTGCCAAGAGCCAGGCCAACATTCAGGGGGGGGTTTAGTTGATCCACAAGCTGACAATGGAGCTTTAGAGAGGGACGTGGTGCAATCCAGCTCCTTGGGCCATAAATAAACCCCTGGAGAAAACCTCGGAAGAAAGAGAGAAACCAGACAAAAATCATCATCAGCCTCCGGGATGATCTTAAGACTTCTTTTTATGTTGAAAGGATTACTAAGAATGTGCAATGTGAAAGCTTGTTTTATTCAGCAGCAGAGTTCAGAGGGCTTTATGGAGTGAATTTAGAGCTTTAGTTGCTGCCTCCGGGCAGAGAGGAGTCGGCCCATTTCACTCCAGGTAAAGGTCAGTGAGTGACAAGAGGCTGTCAGACAGCTAATTGAGATGGTGGGGAAAAAAAGAGTTCAGACTTGCAGACCTTAGTCTCTCAGCCCAAACACTGAAGTCAGAGAGTCATATCCTGAGGCAGAGGATGCAGCAAGGTCACACTCAAGCCTCTTTATTGAACAGCAGGATGTCATTTTAGAGATAAAGGAATGGCTCTGAACATAAGCCTCAAACAACCATTAAACCATTATGGTTTATAAATCGACATCATCTAGGTGGAATAAAACCAACTGTATGTTTCTGTAAGGCGTGCATATTACACTGGATTACACTGCATCGTCGACTACTGTGAACGTCTCCTAATTGTCAGTAAAATGCACCAGAATGGTAGTCCTAAAACTGTTGCGTGTGTGCAAATGTTCTGCATTATTAAAATGCTACAGAAAGTAGATTAATGAATTAACAAATGGATGACTAAAGAGTGTTGTGGGAAAATAGATATATCTGGGCTGAAACGCCTCCACATAAACACCCACCAAACAGCCATATAGACAACTGCTTTTGAAAGTTTTTTTTTTTGGTAGTTTGAAATTATACAAACCAGTTTTAATATTTTGAGGCAGCACACCGGCACTAAGCCAGGCCTCAAGATACAGCTTTTTATATAAATAAGGATATAAATGCATATATTTAAGCCCCTGCATAACACCATAGCAAAGGTCCTATGTGGTGGTCTTACTTCACGTGTTCGGTCTCCTGTAGCTCAGTACTATTAATTCTCTTTTACATATAGAGTTCACAGGTCGTCTCTCATCTTGGGTTGAATGTTATAGCTTTGCCATACAATGTAACATGTTTTACATTTAAGATAGAAATGATAGGTTGTTACGTGCTATATGATACGAATGGAACATTTAAAATAATATACGTGTTATAGATTTTTGCTGTATTTCTGATTGTTGTACGGTTTATTTTTCTTCCATACATCCACGGTGGTCCCAAGCACCTGTGTTGTGTAAGATATTGTCCCATGGTTCTTTGCGGTAACGTGACGTCAGGTCAGCTGATCTCTTCCGTGCCAAGGAGAAAGATGTCGCTGACGAACTGGCGAAGGATGGAGGTTGTATTCTCCGTGGCGTTTACCCTCTGCATCCTTGTCACAACCGGTGAGAAGTGTGCAACGATAGACGCTCATCGTTCACTTTTTGAGGGTGTCTTCTTTTCCCATATAAATCTTAAGTCTAAAAAACATGCTAGCATCATGTATCCGCTTATCGCTAATCTAACCTAGCTCGGGACGTCGTTATCATCGCAGTTTGGCTTACAGATATAACCTTATGCTAGGTATCATACTGTTTTACGCAATTGAATGGGGATGTGTTAAATAATCTTGCTGTGTTTGTGCTATTGGATCGGCATGGGCGACCGATAAGCGGGTTAAAAACTCAGCACTGACTCAGACACAGATCGTAGTGTTAGCTTGTTGCTAGCACTTGGCGCATTAGCAAGCTGTCAGCGATAGCAGTGAGGACGATAATGTGTTTTCTTGTTGGAAAGCTTCGCTTTGTTCGTGGCAATATGGAAATGTACTTCTTTTTGTGTGCTTCATTGTAGCTGGTTACTAATTCACACACACAGGGCTGTCGTGTGACCGGCTGTAAACGGGTAGTTCCTCTTTGACAGTCATCACCAGTTCTCTGTCACGAGTTTATGCCTCCATCCACTGCGCCGTAACAAGTAACACATCAGTGAAAATGAACTATAACGCTACACTGACAGAAAAGACACAGCTTCTCGTTTCAGATGTCCTGCTTTCCATGATTGCAAAACAGCTGCTGGTAACTGAGTGGTTGACGTGTCTCAGGGTCACTGATGAAACCGAATTGTATAAATGCTCAATTCAAATATCTGTAGTCATACGGTTCCATCATATGGGTGTGTGAAGCCAGTTGCTACCTTTTTACAGTCACCTCTAAATGTTGTATTAATGTCATATCAATGCAGTCATTACTATTCCTTACATATTCATTTTAAAAGTCTATGACTGATTCACTTTTACTTCAAAACGATATGATAGCCAATATGCCGAGGTTCCACAAAAGCAACGCCTGGTCCGCCATAATAAACTACCAATAGTTAGCTCTAGAGTGAGGAGTAGAAGGAGATTGGACACTTGTGGGGTCATTGTCATATAGCGCCTGACAGGCAAAGTGCTGTAAACTGCAGTATTCACATCTGTCCAAAGCAAAGCATTGCACATTGCAAGCGGGATTTTTAGCAAAAAGGTTTGTGCATGCCATGGACCCGACTTTTTTTGCTCCCTTTTTGTGGGAATTCCTGAGGTCTATATAGTGCATGCATTTCACACTGACACAATCAAAACAAATCACAAAAAGTAGGTATAGTATGTTGCTATATGCAGCAAGTAGGTGGTGCTTTCAAATGCAGCATAAATAATCAAAAAGTTTTGTTACATTTCAGGCTGTAAATAAAGCCTGTAAACACCACGTTTACATTGTTTGAACATACACATTTTTTCTTCTTGGAAGTATTTCTACTGTGACTTTACTCGTTTCCACTTTTTCCTTGGATTGACGGCTCTCTCATTTCCTCGCAGGTGTACGTGGAGACAGCTTAACGGTGCTGCAGGCTCCACCGTTTGTGGCCTTCCAAAAAGGAGACTGGCCTGTTTCTGGGGAGAAGATCCCCGATCTGGTGGCTTTAACCATGGGCTTCTCTGTTCAAGAGGTGAATGCCCCACAGTTTTAGTTGTCTTTTGAATCTACAGAAGCAGCTCAAAATGGCTATAATCGATATTTTTCTAACAACAATCTATCAGATGACAATGTGAGAACAATGTGCAGGTTTAAGCTTGTGATTATGCTTGCACAGCCTAGCCTCAACAATGTGTGTACGTTTGTACAGGATCTGTCCTGGCCGGGCCTTCAGGCTGGTCCTTTGTTCCAGCGTCCCCGGGCTAACATACTAGTGGTAGTGAGAGGAGTCGATAGCCTGGCCCTGCCTCAGAGTGTGGCCTCCTACCCCTTGGAGAATGTGAGTTGGAGTGGACCGTGGCATTATGGTGATGTTTTGCACATCAAATATAACGCCTCAGTGTAAATATTGCTTAAGTTTGCAATATAATTTGGCTTAGTAAGTCAGTGGGTCTTCTCCTTTTTCCCTGTAGCCGATACCCATCACCTTGGACAGTGTTGCAGAGACGGTGCACTCTCTGTTTGCTGAGGACACCCCTGTAGTGCTGCAGCTGGCCCCGAGTGAGGAGGTAATGAAAATACACTGAGACTGAACGGGGGAATACTTACCCTCTGTGACATCACTCCTGAGAGGCTGATCTGTTATTTTCTTTATCTGTGTGTTGTCTCTCTCAGAGGTTGTATATGCTGGGAAAGGCCAATGCTGTGTTCGAGGACCTACCAGTCACCCTGCAGCAGATCCGTGCCCGCCTGTCCCAGGATGGCTCTGTGCTGGCCTCCCTGCCGCTCAACTCCCTCAGCAGAAATGCGGAGGTGAGCTTCAAACGGCAACGTCGGGACCCACACGAGGCTTTTACATCTCGTATGTAGGGAGCAATAATGATGGCACTTCCACTTTACTGCTATTCTTTTACATGTACTTTTTAAAGTTTGCTCCTGCATTTCTGCAGGGACAGCCCACAATTAAAAATAATTGCGCCAGACTTAGCTAGCAGCTAATTTACACCCGTTGTTCGTGGGCAGGTAGACAGAAAAACAACCACAGAACAGCAAATATTCTACATCAAACATCACAAGACACAAAAGCCCATCAGTGTGAGATAAATACAATCAGAATGATTAAACTGACAAACTTGGGATAGCCGTCATGTCATAATGGCTAATTTGAAGTGGAAGATCATACTTTCCTGTAGCGCCATCGCTCTACTCCTAAAATAAGATGTTAAAAAACATCTTCTCGTGCAGTTAGCACACTGTATTGACCACATGTTAGTAAACTGGGAGTTCTACAAATAAAGTGACCTGATTGAGATTGTTTTTGACAACTTGAATCCGTGAGAGTCCGTTTCTCTTTTCTTACCTCTTTACTATTTTTGCTATCAGGCTGATTTGCTCTTCCTGTCTGAGGTCCAAGTACTGCACGATATCACAGCTCTGGTAAGTCAATCGGCTTCTCTCGAACCATTTTTGATTTTTTTTCTCCTGAAAGTAAAGGTAGTCCTTGCACTGTGGCTCTGATGCCTTTTGTCTTCTGCCCTTCTCGTAGCTGCAGAGACACAGACATTTGGCAAAGGACCACTCTCCTGACCTGTACTCCTTGGAGTTGTCGGGCCTGGAGGAGCTCAGCAGGCTCTATGGCCAAGACTCTCCCCAGTACCGCGATGCCACCTCCATTCTGGCCTCTGTTCTGCAGAAAGTAAGGAGAAGGCCTTAATGGGCCTTATTCACAGAATGCCCTGTGGTTTCAATTTAACCTCTGTGTGTATATTAATACTGTCTTTTTCATTGCAGTTTGGAGAGGATGTGTATGGTCTCTATGGCAACAGTGCTGTGGTAGAGGTTGTTACAGTTAAGACCTTTGAAACTCCTTTGACCAGGAAGTCCCGTTCGATCCTGGAATCCAAACAGATTGTAAGTCTGAGGCAGACCTACTTGTTAACTGTTAAACTAAACAGAAAGATTATTAAAAACACCTTAGTGTAGTGCAATACATTTCAACAGCACCACAAATTACAGCCAGCATTAATATTATTTCTAATCAGAAGATAATTGTATGCCACATTAGCAAAGGCAATATCCCCTGCAAACCTTCTGTGCACCTTATCGCTGCTTCACGTCGCAGCGGAAGGACATAAAAACGGCTGCAGACATTTTGGCACAGGCGCAAATGGTAGCGTCACAAAACGGCTGCGTTCCATTTAGGTGAGCTAATTTCGGGGTCCTGGGCTTACTGGGACACTTTATGGAACTGAGCCATCGTTAAAGAAATTTATTTCAGCCGTGACAAGTCAAAAGGTCTGTTGCACGGCAGTAGTCTCCCACTCACTAATGAGACATGGTGAAATAGACCTGGGTGCAACATCAGTTCTACAATATGTGCACTCTGTCACTCAGTAACTGAGCCTGTAAACACAGTTACTGTAGGGAACAGTACAATATGGCCTGATCATGTACAGTACATGACCTAAACGTCTAAACCTATGCAATTGGGAGTGCGGTTAACCTTTTGTATGAAGTATAAACCCAGTTCCAGTCCATGGTTCTTGGTTTTTATGACTTAGGTCTGGAACCAAAGAATGCTTTGATCATCCACTCTAATAAAAAATGGCTGAGGGGAATAGGGGGGGTCCTGTGGAGACAGCCATAGTCCCGTTAATGCCTCCTATCAGATGTTGCCCTCCTTCATCACTCACATCCTGTTGGGTGCTTGGTGTATGCAGTGATAGAGGTGAAAAGGTTAGAGGTCTGGCATGGGAAGAAGGGAAAAGCACTACACAAATGGCTACTTAAATTTGATGAATGAAACTGATTTGATGAAAGTGTTGAATTATTATAATTTTTTTATCAGTGCCTCTACCTTGTCTGGATTTTAATCGTGTCATTGGTGTTTGCAGAGTAACCCTGGCAGCCCCTACAACCTGGCCTACAAGTACAACTTCCACTATGCGGTGGTCTTCAACATTGTGCTGTGGCTGATGATCGCTCTGGCCCTCGCCGTCATCGCCATCGCTTACAACCTGTGGAACATGGACCCAGGATACGACAGCATCATCTACAGGATGACCAATCAGAAGATCAGGATGGACTGAGTCCCGACCATCAACACTCCAGCTGTCTTCTTAGCGCCCTCTAGTGAATGTTTGTTTCGTGTGAGATCTTGTTTAGTGAAAAATATGTGACCGTTTGATAGGAGGAAGGGCGAAATACTGAATCACCCCTTTGTTTACTATGCTGGTATGATAGCGGACAAAAAATATCAACATTACGGTAGTGGTTTTTAAATGTACCTGCATAAAGCGGTTTAATATCATCTTCCACTGGTGTATACACTGAACAAATTCAGACTTCCTCCCTCCGGCCTCACAGCTCACATCATTCCTTACGACTTAAAGTCCTCACTAACTGTTTCATTTGTTTCCCCTGGTGATTGCAATTGTATTTTATATTGTAAAAAAAAAACTATTGTAGTTATGAAAGAATGCGATTTGTCTGCTTTCTGTGTGAAGTTGTGCTTGTCTTGCTGTGTGAAACTGTTTTAAGTTAAATGAAATCTATGTGTATATATTGAATATACAAATGCAACTGTATGAGAAACTGCTGTACTCTTATTGTGAAAAGATTTTTGCAGTGTTTATTCCGGGGTGTCGGTTTTACCCTGCTTTAATTCCAAATGGCAAATGCGAATTGGTTTACATAAATGCTTGATCGTAATGTTGGTTGTTGGGATTGGAAAAGGATAAATTAAGCTCTGTAAATTGCGATAAAATGCTTGAAAATAAATTATTATATGGATCACCCTGATTTGTGTTCACTTAATGCATCTGTCATGGGCAGTACATCTATAGGCTGCTTTCTTGTACATAAAAAAATAGTCTTTCTTTTGTATCAAAATAAAGCTGAACGAATTCCAACTCGTCTGGAAAGCAGATGATAGGGAAAGTGTCAAATAGCTGAAGGAGATATGGGGGTAATTCTATATTGTGGTTTTCTATAATTTCCAAGAAAGCCACTGATAAGTAATAAAACTACAACATTTGGTTCAAATTCTAAAGAAAATGGAGACTGCCAATTTACATGCTTTAAATGAATCAATTCTAATTAACTGCTATTATAATATAGTCTTTTGAATTGTTTTTTTTAATCCTAGAGCCTTTTAATCTTAATTTTTAAGCAAACATGGACGAGATGAGTGGATCTTTTAACATCACCATGACAACTAAGCAGACCTTATGAGATTACTTGGTCAACTAGTCTTTTAGTCATCCGACGGCGAAACGTGTCTATACAAAGCATTCATATATGTAGAATTAATTTTAATTAATAATGAATCTGGACTCGATAAGGTTTCAGCGTGCATTGTTAGGCGGTCACTGCAGGACGATTCTGCGAAGTCTGAATTATCTCAATCATCTTTTCTCAAAAGATCCCTGCCCTCTCTGTGCTAGTGACAGCTCAGCCAATCAGAATTCAGAACGGATCTTTAAGCCCCGCCCCCGACATTATCCGCTTCCGGGAGTCTTTTGTAACAGTTGTTGTTGTGGTAAAAATATTGAAAGGCGCAGAAAGCAGCGTACACCTGCAACTGACGATAATCTCCCCCACCGTTATAAACAGGAAACAACCATGGTCTGACTGATAATAAAAGGTAGGATTTGTTTTCGTATTTTGTCTATTAAAACCTTAGTGGACCACGCCCAGGAGAGGCACTCGTGTTTATATTGCGTTGCGTCCTGAGGTTTGGCAGACTGTAGTGCAAATAATACAGCCTTGTTTTCATGTGTTTATGAAAGGCACATGTGTGAAGACCACCTGTTTATGTGCAAAACATCTTCATTCTAAGGCTTTCCTCTGTTTTTCGTCTTATTTTCAGTTAATCTTTCAATTGTTTGTTTCTCTTCCCAGCTAGCATCTACGTGGTTCGGAGGATCCGGGCTTCCATCGCTGAGAGAGAGCAAGTGGAAAAGCCCATTATAACACCATGTAGTGCTATTGGTAAGCCAGTGACTACAATGATAATGACTACTACAACTTTGTCTGTATGTAGAGTGTGAAGAACACAGATACATGTTTTCTTTATCTGTGAAATCCCTGCAGCCATTTTGGCTTTTGGTCAGTTTACTGTTTAGTCTTCAGAGAACATCAGACATTTTTAGATGTTAACTGTGGCTCGTGTTACTCAATGTGACACATGAATTGGTCTTTGTTTTCTATCAAACTATCAAAGTTTCATCAGTTAAAACTGTTTGTACAGTAACCGGCACAGTCTTCTGAAGTACGTCATGCAGCATGCCCATGACCTTAGGGGTATTAGAGGTAGGGAAAGAGGGTGCATGTAGGCTTATGGAGGATCATTATATTGTGCATGTCACTGACTCACATGGGTGTCTCTTTTCTAAACAGCTGAAATGAGAGCGGGACATGAGTCCAGAGGAAAGGCCCCAGGACCTGATGAAGGTGTCCGCGGAGCAGCAGCCGGCTCTGGGGCGTCCTCAGAGACGGCTCTGCAGAAATGTGGCTCGTGACGTTAAAGACCTCGCTGGACACTGGGACTGTGGTCACCTCGGTGGAAAAATATAATTTGTCATCTTTGTATTTTTGCATTACAGGACAATAATACACTATCCTGGATGATTCTGTTGATATATACAGTTATCTACATGCAATGGTCAACATTAATTTTATCAAAACAGACAAAACCCTTGTGGGCTACAAATATTCCACTGGTTTCCAGTGTCCATGCAGTACGGAAGTGCCCAATGTCCAGCTCCTAACGACACACATTTAGGCCTTTTTCACAGCAGACTTGTTGATCACTTTTTCCCATTTAAGTTAGCTGTTGAGCTACATACAACACCTGAATGTGATGGAGACATTTATGTTATCAAATGTATTCAGTTAGTCAACACGTCCTCTGTGAGAATGGCGTATATTTATGTACTGCAGTGTTTGAAGGCCGACTCACCAACCTCTCTCCAGAGGCCGAGCAGGCCTGATGTTTCTGCTGCTGTATCAATAAATAAATAAATAAAAAGTTAATGGGTGGTGTTTGTACTTGCGTGTAATGAAACCACGAGTTCTTAATTTTAGGTTTTCAGACACCTTTAAAATGGCATTTTGACTCGTAGTAGTAGAGAAAGCACAGGTGTAACTAGAAACACTAATGATGGTAATAGCAGGTAACACCTGAATGGAATTCAGCCATAACTATGTTTTAAATGGGAATTTTACAACTGTACAGACCCTTATGGACTATAGTGCTTTTTTTCTTTTATGGTCAAAAAAGTGGGAAACAATTATTGACATCCAGGCATGTGCTACAAGGAGGTAAAAACAGCTGCTGCTTACATAACTCTTAAAAACATCTAACTACATTTAACCATTATGTGTTTGGTATGTTGACTGATTTAAAAGCACAATGTAAAATTCTGTTTGCCCAAGATAATTTGCAGAACATTTGCAGAATTTTATTATATAGCCTGTTCTCTGGTTCCCATGCTAGTCTACAGCATCACAGTAGTCTTTTGCAATCAATATGTCAGCTTGGTATCATGTTGATGTTTAGTGGATAATATCACGGTTGCACTAAATGTAGCACTTGAAGCAGTTCAGCATATTTGATAAAGTTGATGTTCTTGCACGATTCTTGTATTTCTTGGGTTGTATCCCCAGGGCTGAATGCATACATTTTAAGTCGTTTTGGATCAAAGCATACGCTAAATAAATGTAATGTCAGGATCAGGAAAACCAGATACGTTAATCCTTCAAATGTACCATATTCTTTATACTTGAGCTACAACAGAATAATGCACTCTGTTAAAAAAAGATGAATCAGATTTTTATATTATAATTTGATATTTTATTTATAACTGTTTTACTCTGGCCAGCAGGGCTAATGCTTAAAATTCCAGTTTTAGTACTTTGATGACTGCTTCTTAAGATTTTTACATGTAAAAATGCCACTGCCACTGTAATAACGAGAATGCAAAGTTACCATCTTCACCCCGTAGCCCCATCCTGCCCGGGAACCACTTCTTCGTATTACTCGCGTTCCCTTTTTTTTCTTCTGATGCACTTCCGGTGTCCACCGGATGTTGCTTACGGACACTTAACCTGCTGTTGAGAAGAGAGGAGAGTCTATGGATGTATAAAGAGAACCCAGCGAAATGTGTGCCTATTGTGTCTGCAGGGTGCTGGTGGGAAAAAAAAGTTGTCTACAGTCTCCTTATTTTCTGCGTTAGTACCCAGTGAAACCCTGGCCTAGGGTAAGCGTTAACTCTCGTGCGTTTAGCTAGCATCACGGACAAGGTAGCATTACAATGGCTAACAATCGCGGCAATTTGTGGCGCTAGCTGATGAGGCATTTTCACTTTCTGTTGTGTCCAGTTTCTTGAAATTTTTTTTTGTTTAAATTCAAACTCGGGGTTGTTGCGGGGCTGAGCAGGAAAATGGCTATAGCATATTGTGGCTATAATAGGTAGCGTTAACACGTGCTGTCTGTGCAACATAAACAGCAGCACCCCCCACTCTCCAATGTAATTTACTAATTTATATATCCAATCCATCTTAAATTTCCTTGATTTTAGGAATTTAATAGACAGCCTTCAGATTACCATCTTGTCTTTTCACCTTCGTGGTTTCATCTTCTCAACAGTGCAGATTCTTTGTGTTATTAGGGAGTTGTCACTGTTGTTGTAGTGCTACCTGTCGTTTTAGTTTGTCCTGATTGTGTAGCATTTCATTAATATTAAGTGTGGGAGTCCAAGAGTAACAATCCTTTAACATGTGAATCCATGTTGGTTGAAATTACTTCATTGGTACCTTGGTTATTGCTTGGAGAATGGATCTTGTTATATATTTTACGTGTTACAATTCTGGATGTTGATGACCACCTTGTAATAAAAGGTTTGACTTGTTTTACTGTAGTTATACTTTTTTGTATGTGTTTCTTGCAGTGTTCTTGAAGTGCCTTACCAAATTGTGAACCATGATGGAACAAAGAAGAGCCTTAACTATTCCATTTACTGTCGACAAGGATAAGTTGGTATGTGTGACCCATGTTTCTGAAATATCCAGATTCCATCACATACATGTTAACTTGTGAGCTTTTAGTGTGCAGCCTGAATAGCTCATCGCCCCGGCACGATACTGCGGTGACGCTTGCTTTATGGCTCATTTGATCTGGGATTGTTTAATGGCTCTACTCTGTGGTTGCTTACACACAGGCCTGCTCTTCTGATTGCTATATTGCTAAATTCTAACGATCATTAAGCACACAATACACTTTTCAGCTTCAGCATGAGCAGCTGCAACTGTAGCATATTTTCGCCACTTCCATGTTGCTACTATGCTAATAATCTGCTACTAGGCTTGCAGCTAACACTGATTTTCAATATGGATTCTTCTGGCGACTATTTGTCTGGTTACTCTGTTAATTGTACAGTCTTAAAATGTCAGGAAGCATTAAAAATGCCTTCGTAAAACCCAAGTTGATTCCTGAAATTGTTTGTTTTGTCTGACCATCAGTCTAAAACCAAAAATGATAAAATTACCACCACACAAGACAGAGAGAAGTAACAAATCCTTACAACTGAGAAGCTGCAACCAGGGCCTGAGAAATTACTAAAAAATATTAATCAATCATCAAAATTGTTGCAGATTTATTACCTGTTGATCGACTTATCAATGAACTGACTATTGCTTTAGCTGCAGCTGCTGCACACGAGCACATTGGAAATGTGGTGTCAACTTGGGTACGCTGCTTAAACAGCTGCGATCACATGCTTTGCAACATACAAAAACAATCTTAAAGTAATGGATTTAAAATCACAAGCTTTGCTCATTTGCACTTGCTGCGCTGGCACGTCTAGGGCAGAGTTCACAAGCTTTTGTCTGGTCACGTCATGCATTTTATATACAAGTATGGTAACTAACCAACCTGTGAATTTTAGATGGAAAACCCATTCGCAATTCCCGTGCCATATCTTTCATCAGAGTGTGGGAAGTTAGAAAGACAGGTACAGCGACGTCTCTGCTCTCTTGTCTGACCACATGAACAGATGTTATGGTGGCAACGTTGCCGTGCTGCATTGTTCTTGAGACTCGCACTGTTTCCTTCCCTTTATCAGGTTTCCTGGACTGCCTTTGCAGGTGGCAAATTCAGACACCGTGATTCACAGCATAAAAATGGATCCATGCTGTTTAACGACCATGCAGTGACCATGGACACGTCTGAGATGGCCAGGTAAGCATGCGCAGACCAGAGAGTTTTGACATATGGTCTCATTTAGGTTATTAATCGCAGAATGAAATACCCGGTCATTTTTGTGTCCGTCAGATGAAAGTGACAAACCCCGAACCCCGAACATTGGAAAACAACTGGATGGTGGAACCGTTACACAGACTTTTCTCTACTACGCTTATTTATTCACCCAAATACCAAAGCAAATCCCTTGTATGTGAAAACCTAGTTGGCCAATAATCTAATTCTGAAGTGGAGGTAACTACTCGACTAGATGTTTGGAGAGGGGAGTATTATGAAGAGGGCCAGCTAAGCAAAAAAAGGAGACGCCGCTATCAGAAACATAAGCAGTAAGAAAATGAAAACATACTGCTTCCCGGGTGCCCTGGTCTGTGACATAAAGAGAAAGTTCCTCAATTGATAAATAAATCCTCCAAAATTCATCAAATTATTCTACATGTCGATGCCAATTATGTTTTGTGGAGAGCAATCAGAAGTGCTAACGCAGGATTTAATGGAACTTTAATTATTCGGACAAAGTTGTTCGGAAGCAGATTTTTGGGTAATGGATCGCTGCCAACGGTCAAAAGAGGGATCAACATGTTCAGCAGACTCTTGGACTTGGCTCAGCAAAACCTGCCGCCTGAAAGGCATCAATTACATTCAAAGCTCCAATCTGTTCTGGGGACGATAATCATAACAAAGGAGAGAACAGCTATTCCTGTTCTTCTTTATCTTTATCACTAAGCTACCCGCCGCTATTCAGAATCAAGTCTTCCTCACTCTTCTTCCTGATAAGAGTTGGTATCAATTCCTTGTCACCCACAGTCTGTCATTTTAATAAACTATATGATTAAAAAGAATGCTGTTAACACACTAAATTTAGCTTTATTAAACGGCACGTCTCCTTGCACGCAAATGTTCAATAAGAGTTCATCAGAAAGCACTGGTGAATTATTAATTGGTGCTTTATCTTCCACGGCCGTCCTATGTAAAGCACTTTGAATCGCCTTGTTAAAAGGTGCTACACAAATAAATGTGTCTTGCCTGTGTGCTCCGTTGCAGTTTCTTAAAGTTTCACAAGATGGGGCACTTGCCCTGGATATTATAGAGGCGATTAACATCAGTGTTTTTCAGTGCCATCATTCCTGAAGCAGATTAACATCTAAAGCGGGAATATGGGCTGCACCGTTGGAGTTAATATAATCATTTGATTTGACATAAAAGACACCGTATATGACCATGTCTATGTCAGACTCATCATTCCTCCGTGTTTCTGTGATTAAGCAGCTGTGGCCTTTTTATTATGAGATAATATGACATTACCTTAATGCCGCCACCATCACAGTACTGAGTGTGTTTGCGTGTCAAAGTTCATCGTCCTCCCCAGTTTGGTCTTGATCTGACTTGTGGTAGCGGGAGACATTCTTCCACATAAAACCTCCATTGCCACAATTTTCACGACATTCAGGTTTGTCTCTTTTTTGTGTGCACAGTATTTACTTTGCACAGCGCTGCAAGTCGCACTGCTTAAAGGAAACGCTTCTTATAAGCACCATGACTCAAGACCAAGCTTATCACGACTGCACACATGCCTTATCTATGCCAGTTGACTTGCGAACCCCTCCCTCCGGATTAGCTGCTGTACATGAAGTCTGACCTGTGACGGTAGATGAGCTTTAAGTTTGTACCTTGAGGGGGCACAATGTTGCAGAGAAGGCGTCGCTGCAGGGAGGTTGTAAATCATTGCTTCTCTGGTTCATCCTGTAGGAGGAAGCCCTGTCTGATCCTGACAGACGTCCTAAAGACAGAGCCGGGAAAGGCTTTTATGGACCGGAAAAAAATGAGCCATACGTTGGGAAATCAAGGACAAGTGCCGCGTACACTGAGGGAGAGGGTTCAATGCAGAGAGGAACCTCCGGTCTGCAGACTTACGAGGTCGAGTCAGAGAGAGGCCAGGAACGACGACAAGACGTGTGTAACCCCTAAACGCACCCAGAGTACCACCTCCTCACACTGTCAAAGGTAGGACGTCACGGAATGGATGTTTTGTCGTCACCGTAAGGTTGCAAGACAACCAGCAGAATCTCTGCGTCGGGCCAAGAAGTAGTCCCAACGCATAACCCCAGACTTCTGTACTTTCCTCTCACACCAGCTACACCCCTTCGACTGATGATGTGTCCCAACATGGAAGTGTATTTATTCTTATGAACGCTGCTCACCCAGTGCATTATTGGAAATGTTAATAACACAGCCGTATTTAGTTTCTTTCTGGCCGACTGCCTGCATATACGAGTTTAGAAAATACTTGAATTTGAATATACTCCTTGAAAAATGCTTGGTTTCATGGTCTCATTTAAACCAAAAATCTTTTAATATTTGAAAGGAAACGATTTCTTCTTCCTGTTTGTTTGTTTTGTCTGTCTCCTGGCATTTATAGTCATGGTAAAGGCTCAGAGAGTCTGGGTATTTTTGGTTTAGGCACCCTGAAAGTGTTTGAAAAATGCCTGCATTTTATTCTTAAACTTTGAATAACACCAACATCATGCTCAGGACATTGTCAGTGAATTTTCAGTGTGGGCGGTCTCTTTGTCTTACATATGGTGCTACACAACTTTAAAAATCAGAATAGCGTGGTGGCTTTTCACAAAGTCCTGTAAATAATGAACAGAAATAGTAGGAGGTATTCTTTATTAGGGTCATTTATTTTACTTGTTTTCAATTACTTGAAGGAGAAATGACCTTTTAATGGAGGTTGGCTCAGCTGGCTGCATCCTTGGCTGTCTGTATTTTCCAGGATGATTTAATTTGGAATAATACCACACAGGAGGATTTCACAACTTCAGATTCTAGGTCATGTGTTTCTGCAGTAGTTTTTTTTATATATTTAGTCATGGATATTTCATGATTAGGCACACTTTTAGTATGTAAACTTTTACGCTGCTTTCACTGCCAAAAATGAGAATAATGTATACAAAATAATCAGAACATGGCGTTAATTCTTTCATGTCTTCAGGTCAAGACTCAGGAGAAGGTTACAAAATGTTGAAGACGAAGTGGACAGCGAAGACAACAAAGATATCAAGGAGGTGATAATTGACACGGACAACGGAGGGGACTACAAATTCTCCGATGTTGTAGGTGTGTAAAAGAACACACACACACACACACACCACTGGGTCACGATGCTGGTTTTGATTAAAGCTTTGACTTTATCGCTTATATTACACCTCTTTTTTAATTTAAGGGCTCTTTGAATGGGAATGGTTTATTGATACTCCTGGCATTGCTCCCAGATGCTACACTTTATACTTCTGTAAAATAAAACGGCAGAATATTGTCAGGTTTTCCCCCTTACAAGCACATCTTAAGCCATTTTTCTCTATTTTCTCAAAGCAGTCAGGTTATGCTGTACGTGTTTATTTTAGCACGAGGGGTTGATACGAGATGTTGCTCTGCCTCATACAGATTGTGGGCTGTCAGTGAGCTGGGAGCCTGCCAAGGACGCAGACGGCCGTGAGGAGTTCTCCCCAGCTTGCATCAAGGACAGGTGGACTGATGCAGAAAACGAAGTACAGCACAGTTTAGTGAGTACCGTAAACTTGGTCTTACCGAGGAGTAAACTTCATGACCCGTTAAAAAATGCACCTTGATATGTAAGCGTGCTTGCAACTTTTCATGTCAGCGGCGTGTTTTGAATAAGCCCTTGAGTGCCTTTTTGTGATGTAACATGTAACAAGTGTTTTAATGAAGCATCACAGAACCGTTACTTAATAGAGACCTATGTTTTAAAAGTTGTCACTTTTACAAACAGACGAAACCAGTAATTTTAAGTCCATGTCAAAAGGGCTGATGTGAGATCTCTAAAGATATTTCTCTCTTTCTCCTGTCTGTGATTGAGGTGATTCACTCTGTGCTGTCTCAACAGAAGAGGAAAAGAAAGGATGCGGAGTCCCAGTGCAATGGAACAGAAAGCCCCAAACGCCACCGCGAGAGTGTGCTCCGCCTCACGGGAGAAGACGGAGGGGATGGAGGACTAGCCCTTCCGGGGATTTGTCTGGAAGAAGTTGGAGAAGACGAAGATTTGGAGAGCCTGGACCGCACCATTTTGAAGTTCAGGGTGGGAGCAGATGATCCAGATGAAGTCGTGGTCCCATTCACCAGTGCCGATTTGGAGGCTGAAGACTCAGTTTGTGCCCCCAGACAAAGTCCAACGCCTATCCAGGACAATACAACCAATTCCGCCCCCTCTGAACCCAGTGAGTTCACCAAAACAGGATGAGTGATAATCTTCTAAACCTGGTAGCTTCGTTCTACTGCTGAATTTATACACGAGGAAGCTGAACACCATTTAGCTGCTTGTGTGTTTTGAGCCTTGTATCATACACATAAACAAAAAACCCCAGAAAGCATCTGATTTTAAAGCTCAGCACTCAGCTTCGGGCAATTGTTCCTGAAACGTGTGTGCAAGTTGCTATTATGCGTGGTCCTTCTGGAGGCTGCGGTTGGTGGAGCTTTTGAGCTAATGCATTATACAGAGAGGTGTCGGACATGACAGAACCACAATGCACTACAGTTGAACAGACGACCCTCCAGCACGATCCTAAAGTTGAATCAGCACCTCTCTGCGGGACTGTTGCGTTTTACTGCCTGCTGCGTTTCCTCCTTTCAGCCTCCACCCGTGTCTTTCCCAGGATTACTACCATCCGTGCTCTCGTTCAAAGCCCATTACACCTCCCTTATGCACCGTCAATTAAGGGCATGTGTGCGCTCATCTTCGAAAGCGGTACCGGAGCATAATTCCCAAGTAATATTCACATGATGTGTCTTTGGTGGTTGTATTTCAGTTGTGCTGTCCAGTGATGAGGAGAGCGGTGAGGTCCCTCTGCACTGCAGCCCAGCGGCGTCTTCACACGACGCTGTGGCCGAACAGCAAGAAGCTTCTGACATAGAGGACATGCAGGTTGGCAGAACGTGTCCGTGTTGGACATTTGATCCGTACGCCTTCAACACAACTGAATGTTGTGAGCAGATAGTGATACTTGTATATAGTGAAAGAAAATATTTTCTACTTGTTAATAGTTTTTACCTTGGTTCACTTTGATATAGAGATAGCACACACTAAATAAAGATAAATGTCTTGATTATAGTGCCTGTTTGCAGGATATTGCCCCCCAGAACCCCAAATTTGAGCCCCACGTTAAACAGTCAATGTTTTAAAACTTAGCAGTATAAAAAGCAAGCTGTTGTAGGGCCAGAAAGGCAGACAATCACCTGTGTCAGTGTCATTCTTGGTATTACCACTAGATGGCGCCAAAGTAAGGACTTTACATATCCTACACACAGTGGCTTTAAAACGAAAATAAAGTTAACACTGTTGTAATATTGGTCTGAACCACACTCCTTGACCCTAAAGCTCAGTCTCATGTGATATGGGGCTTATTGGACTGTTACCTGCTTTGCTGTACCACCCTGTTTGCACCGTTTTCTCCAAACTGTCTATGTATGTTTGTGTGTTGCAGGTGTTGCGTGTAGTTGTAGATCTTCCTAGTTCAATTTCTGTCATCCCCAGTGTAGACTACTCCTGCATGGGCGTGGCCTTCTCCACCCTGCGCTGCGGAGGCTACCAAGGGAAAGCAAACGGAGACATGATGGTAACGTGCACAGACCACAAATACATGCACGCTGCTGATCGCATTCAGTGTTCATAACACAATTCGTGGACGTAAGGTGTGATGCATTTTTACTCTCCGTTCACAGATAGCAGACCAGCAAATCATCATCCCACTGAAAGGTAATGCTGTGAATAGTTTTTAACTAAGTTCAGTCACAGTGTTTGTAGAGCGGCTGTGGCCTCCCTGCGACCTTTGGTCTGGGTTGTATAAACTCAGACCCAAGAGGAGCAGCTTAGTGGTCTATTTCAGGTGTGTGTGTTTTAATGGAATAATTAATGGAGTTAAAGGACCCTCAAGGCCCTAGTGTACTTTCACCTCTGAGCCCATGAAATTTCACCTTCAGAAAACTATGGTGGATGTTCCTTGAGATTTGATCTCAGCCGTGTTTGTGTGGGAAATATGTTTGATTGCATATTAGCTTTGTAAAACATTTCGGACAAACCGAGCAAGCTCGCAATGTCTGTCTGTCTGTCTGTCTTTCGGTGGGTCTTTCCAGATTGAAAGATCTCAAACTGAAACTGAAAGCGTGTTCTCTGTGCATCTTTAAGCAGTATGCAGCTGAATCAGGTGCAGGTTCAGTCTGAGGACAGAATTGTGTCTGTTTGCACAATTAAATGCTGCAACTCAACCAGTTTGCTCCAGTCTCTGTTTTTCCCTTGGAAATATCTAAACTCTAAAAACTATTGGATGGTTTTCCATTAAATATCGTACAGACACACACGGTCCCCAGAGGACAAATCCTACTGACGTCAAAATTAATAACATAAATGTTAGCATGCTAACAGGCTAAACTAAGATGGTTAGCATGGCAAATATTACCTGCTAAATATCAGCATGTTAAGCTTGGCGCTGTGAGCGCTTTAGCACGCTAACGTTAGCTTAAGTGCCTAAGTTCAACCTCACAGAGCGGCTAGCATGACTGTAGACTCGTGGCCTTGTTTTGTTTTACACCTGAAATGTTTCCTGTTACACCAAAATAATAAGAATTCAATGTGAATGAACAGGTGACCCCGTGCACAGCTATTTGCTCGATTAACGATAAAGAAGCAACAGGGTTTGTCATTTTGATACCAACGCTGCAAGCTGCCAAGTTAACCTGACCACCGCTTGTCCCCAGACACCAGCGAGCGGCGCGACGTGATGCTGACCTTTGAGCGTAAAGACCTGAGGAGGTACAGTGTGTGGGAGCAGCAGGAACTGGAGGCCAAGGAGCTTCTCTTTAAGGACGACGAGGGGGAGCCTCTCCCCGCGGCTGTCCTTCTGTTTTGTGTGTCGGAAGCGGCGGCGGCTGCTGTACACCGGGACCTCCTCAGGCTGTGCGCCAAACAAGATGGAAACACGAACACTGGTGAGACCGAAGTTACCCTTTGAGTAAATTTACCAGTGTTTGTTGTTTCCTATTTCTGATATTCGTCACATTATTATCAATGTGAATCTGCATGGTACATGATATTGGTATTGTGATGTTTTCAGTAGGCAAGGCGAGCCCCTTCATCCTGCTGACTCTGAGAGATCCTCTGGAGGGTATGGAGGGGGCTTTACTACGCTCCCTGCTGGACATCGACTGTCTCAACAGTCTTGCAGATAAAAAATCCATTGCTCCCCAAGGTCTAGACATAGTTTGTGGTTTGGAAGACATCCACAGTCCTGTCCTTTCTCTGGATGATTGCATAGTGGTGATTAGAAGAACTGGACTGGACTCTCACCTGCTGTCTCTGCTGGGCGTGGAGAGCGCTGACCCTACACCTAACGCAGACCAGGATGGTCCACATTCTGATACAGACAAAGACACCGCACCACACACCCGACTGGAGGCTTCTTCCCAGAAAGAGACATTACTGGAGCTGGAGACGGCGACAGAACGAGACACAGCAGTGCAAGTCCAACCAGAGGAGGATCAGAAAACACAGAAAGAGCTCGAACATCCCTCGGAGGTTAGTTGTTCCCAACTTTTCTGACTTGTGACTTCTTGTGAGCAGTTAATGAGTGATATTTGCTGTATTTGAATCATTTATGGACTCCCAAAAAAGCAAAAGCAAAGTTTAAGGAAACGTGAATAAAATAAGCACAACTGTTTTTTTTTTTCTTCTTTGATTTCCTAGTAATCACCTTGCGACCCCTCAAATTTATTTTGTGTCCCCTTGTGGTGTCCCGTCCCCCTGGTTGGGAAACACAGTTCTGTGTGATCTGCCTATGGTAAATGATTACAATGCAGGTTTTGCTCCCATTGGTATAAATGTCCTCCCACAGAGGAGAAAAGAGGAGCCCACTCCTGCATACACACTGTGCCATCGTAGAAGCAAAGGATGCTACTCCGTGTCCCTGTGCAAACTCGACTCCAACTGGACTAAGTATAAACATCGGGGCCTGGCTCACAGGCAAGTAACCTACATTGTTGGTACATTAGCGATGCGCTGATCCCAGGTTTTCTCTCTTCACTCTTGACACCTTACCTTAAAGTATTTGCTGATTCAGAACACCGATCTGATAACGGCGCTCTCTTTTCCCCAAATTTTAAATTTATATCTCTCACTGCATGGACCTGTGAGATCAGTCTTTCCATGTTCTGCTACTTTATACTTCTACTCCACTACATTTATTTAATGGCTTTAGTTGCTTTTCTATATTCAAATTCACAAGCGGCCCAGCTGCATATGTGGTGATGTACACGTTATTATAATTTAATAGTATATTACACATCATTCTGAAATAGCTGATTCTGCATAATACTTTTACTTTTGGTACTTGAAGTATATTCTGATGCTAATACTTTTGTACATTTACTTAAGTAACATTTTTAATGCTGGACTTTTACTAAAAGTCTTGTAACTATTAGAGTCTACTTCCCTCTGCTGATGATCAGATTGAGATCTATGGATGCTCTGTGCAACGACAGATACTTCTACATCTGTAATGCTACTAGTCCTGGTATGACCTCCCTTCTGCCACCTCTGCGTAGGTTGATCCAGTTTCCTCCTCCGCCGTTGAAAGGAGGAATAACTGTTACAATGGAGGACCTGCAGTGCCTTGACAGTGGGCTGTTCCTCAATGATGTTATCATTGATTTTTACCTCAAGTAAGTAACATGTTTTCAAACAAAAGTCATTGACTTCAGTTCCTCACGCGTTTCTAGAGATTTCTAGAGAAGAGATTTTGAATTGATCGCGTTGCTGTGTTTTTGAACCAGATACCTCCTGCAGAACGCCTCTGTTGCTGTTGCCGAGCGCTGCCACATCTTCAGCAGCTTCTTCTACAAGCAGCTGACACGGAGGGACAACGCCAGCGAAGGCGGCACCAGCGACTCGTAAGTAGTAACCAAACAAATCTTTTCTGTTGAGGCCTTTCCGAAATTGGTATGTAGTGGTTCTGCACTGTTACGTGCCGCTTCCAGGAAATAGCCACAGCCTCGCGCTCTGACGGTTCCAAAAGTGTTTTTCCTCTGGTGCTTTTACATGTGAAAGATTGTTTAAACCCCCGTATTGTGTGCACCCAGCTGTCAGAGGCAGAGGCGGCATCAAAGGGTGAAGACATGGACACGCCACGTGGACATCTTCAAAAAGGACTTCTTGTTTGTGCCCGTCAATCAGGAGTGAGTTTAAATACATGGAAGAGGTGTGTTTGTACAGAGTTTTCTCGGTGCATGGCATCACACATCACATTGCTCTGTTGTCTGTTCAGGGCTCATTGGTATTTAGTTGTCATTTGCTTTCCTGGACTGGATGAGCCCAAATTCGAGGCCTGGAATGCTCCGGACTCGAAGACGGAAAAGAGGCACAACGGGACAGCTGAGTTACAGGATCAAGAATCTAAAAGCCCAAACGACAACAAAGAGACGCCACCTGCATTAAACCACAGTGACAGCGTGGACACAGAGACAGGTGTGTTTGACCAAGGATCAGTGCAAGTATCAGATATGTCTGGTGTCTATTTCAAAATGTGTTATTTATTTATGTTGTGATCGCAAAGCCGACGGTAATGCTTGGTTTCATGTGTTTTAGAAAACGCCCCGGAAGAATCCACCAAAGACCCACCACCCGGTCCAGTGGTAAGAGAGCTCGTTAGGAACAACCAGATTTTTATTTTTGTTTTATCTCACAGACAAATCTTTGACTTTTTTTTCTTTGTTTGTAGAACTGCACAGAGCGGACCTTCGCTAATAAATCAGTTTGCAAGAGGTGAGTGTGCGCGGAGCTGCAATATTCTGCTGCAGCAGTGACACATGTTTTCACAGGAATCATAATGCCCGTAGTTATTGTATAAGACATACATTAAACATATATATATATATAATTTTTTTTTACTGCTGGCTTCAGTGTATCTACAGAGCACTCTAATGAGAAAATGTGTGAACACTTGTTCTTCACACCTTCATAGATGATATTAACACGATCTGCACCAATATTTGGTATAGTTATATATTGACCCTTGGTCAAATATAAAAATAAACCCCTTGAAAGCAATTGCGTGTCCCCTTGGGCACCATATTCATTATCTAGAACGACAGATAACGACATTTTGTTATACTTTCACCAACATTAGCATGCTACTAAGCATGCTAAGTTCACAAATACCACTTTAAATGACCAGCGATGGGATTTCACTTTTGCACACACACTTCATTTTATGTGTAGAAAACTCCAACAGTTGTTAAACTAATAAAATGCTAATTTAATTTTGGAGCTTTCTTTTTACACGCTTACTGCAACAGTTCCTTTAGTGGTCTTTGTGGTCTGCTTGTAGTTGCACACTACCCTACAAATGTGAGAACGTGGATTTAAACACTCAATGACAGATGTGCCTCTCCTCTCTGTAGGCCGTGTATTCTTATCATGGATTCCCTGAAACTTTCTCTTCATGAGCGAGTCTTTAAACTCTTACGGGAGTAAGTATTACGCCTTGAATCCGTCTGTCTTTAGCTGCATGTGTGTGTTTATGTGTGTGTGTTTTTATTAACGCAAGATAATGCGTGTTTGATCCTCAGCTACTTGCAGTCAGAATGGGAGGTTCGTCGTGGTTCATCAAGGACCTTCAGTCCTGATCAGATGCAAAGCTCACACTGCCAAGTTCCCCTTCAGGACAACAGCAGTGACTGTGGCCTCTACCTGCTGCAATACGTCGAGAGTTTCCTGAAAGTAAAGAACTTGACGGCATCTTTTTTTTTTCTAGGGCTCACATAGTGTGACATGTTGTAATGTAATATTGGATCAGCAACAGCCTAAAATCTTTGTGTTCAGGTTAAAACTCAGTGAGACATTAAAAGCTTTTTTAAGGCATGTCCTTAGTAATGGGATATTGCTTCTGCTTCTGCTCTCAGGACCCTGTGGTGCATTTTGACCTCCCTCTACGCCTAGCACGTTGGTTTCCACGGCAGCAGGTGCGGAGGAAACGGGACGAAATCAGAGATCTGGTACTGAACCTTTACCGACATCAAAACCTGGACAGTACCAGATAGACACGCGACGCAGCGCTGCATCACATACCTTTTAGCCATTTAAAAAACTCTGCTCATACTGAGCGACGGACAATTCAGCGTGAACTGAATATATTTACTTTAAATTAGATGCTGTTATTTTATGCATTAACTTAAACAAAACATGTAAACCTTTTGACTATCTGTGAGTGAGCATGAGGGCTTCAGTTAATTTGTCCATCCAACCAGAAAGAGGTTTAAAGTTATTATATCTAGACATGCAATTGTTTGTACACCCCACAAGATTTTACTGATTGTTTTTATACTGCAAAATATTTTATAAAGGAAATTATGTGTATTTAGTCTTCTTTGTAGAATCACAAGTCAAACAAGACATTGTGTTAAGTCTAACAACTGTAAAACCTAGTTCGTACAATTAATTGAACAGTTTGAGTTGGGTTTACTTGCTTTGCTCATATATTTTAGACATTTTTGTCTCCGTCATAGGCATAGTATGAAGAACGTCACAGTTTTCGTTTCATAAATGACGTGCCGATGAAGCCTCATGAACTGGAATCCCAACATGAATGAACTCCGTCTTTGTTGCCTGTTGTTGAAAGCTTTCAGTCACTCAGTGCCTCACTCAGTTATCTTATTATTATCCTGTTGGCTGCCAGATAAGTGACACGATGGTGTCATAGATGACAACAAACTACAACCATTCACTCGTCTCTCTTTGCAACAAAGCTGAACTGTTGTATGCTACCATGTATCCGTGACTCACCCTATTACAGTCCATCAGACTCTAGAATCATATTGGGACACAGTGATGGGGCTCGGTATCAACTTTGCCTCCACAATTGAAGTAATTTAGCCTTTTTGTCTCTTTGGCATCACCATTTATTTGTCCAGATTTGACACGCTGACCCTTTGAAAGTTAGTGGCTGCTATAAGTTCAGTGGTGCACACACAATAGCATGTGTAGCTGTATACTTTCAAATTAGACTGTAAGAGACATTGCAGTCCATCCCAACTGTTGCCCAACTTCATCTCAGCAGAGCTCACTCTTTATAGTCTTGTAGTTTTTTTTCCTACATTTTTTTGTTCAGATGTTTGTCTCGTAACACTTTATTATGTCCTTGATTTAAAATGTTTTGTTTTTTTTGTTTTTAGACATTTGTTTGATGAATGTACAGAAGCGGATTCCAAAATATGTCTGGTTTCAATGGTGTATTAAAATCTGTAGACCGAAGTACACTTGTTATTCTGTTGGGTTTTTACACTTTATTTTCATCTGGAATCACTAACCTTAATAGTTGCATTAACGAACCCGGTATGTTTTTCTATGAGGTATTATATGACAAATGCCAACTGGACAATATGTGGTTGTGGTCCTGACTCTTGACCTCTTTTCATAACAAGAGGAGGATTAGAGGTTGGTAACTAAAACAGAAACTGAGTATCTGTGTTGTAAATCAGCTGATTTATTCCCTTTCCCTTTTTTAGAAGTTTTCTCTGGCTGCTGTTCTGCAAACTATTTTTTTCCTATTACTGTTGCTGTTTTGACCAGAGGAGCCGACTTTTTTTTCTTCTCGTGCCAAAAGGCTCCCTTTGGAAATGCCTGTACAATACATTACAATGCTTTCCTGTATAATCTGTTCGGAGGGTTACATGGTTGGCTTAAGTGTATTTACTGTCTCAGTCTGTCAGATCCCCTCACAGTTTGACTCTTGAGTAATCCTTCTCACATTATGTATGGAAGTGTGCTGCAGCCATGGTGTACACATCAACACTCAGCTAGTTTATCAGGTACGAATGCAGCCTAATACAACAGCCCTGCAGTAAATCCTACCTGTATGAATTGTCACGGTTTAACCTAATTATCTGGCAACTGTTATATTACCAAATCCTTATGGATAGCAAGTTTATATTAGTGTTTTGACATTGTAGTATTAGAAGCAGAGGAATGCCTCACATAGCATGAAGTGAAATCTCTCACCCAGGAATGCACACATACATTAAGGCCTCTGCTAGCTGCCCAGTATCTCAGGGCACTGGATCAAACACTCTTTGGAGCGTACAGAGTGAAACATTGTTCAGCCTGCTACTATGGCCAGGTATTTGGCCAGATGTCTGCGCCATGAAGAGGGCCAATCAAATCCGTTTAATTTATGGAGTCTTACTCTTAACACAGAGTGAAACAATGTGTTACTGGACCTGATATTGCTAGTTTTATTTTCTATCTCTGGTTTTAAAAAATGACAGCTGTGTAAGCATTAGTTGGTCTTGCCATGGCAGTGTCTGTCTGTTTACCACTTTGGTTCAGACTGAACATCTCAATAACTATTGATTGATATTGATTAACCCTTTACTTTTCTTCTAGCACCACCAGCAAGTTAAAGTTTTCATGTATCCAGTGAAATATCCAAATATCTACCGGATGTATTGCCGTTAAATTTGGTCCAGACATTCATGGCCCTTGGACCGTGCATCCTACTGGCTTTGGTGATCATCTGACTTTTCCTGTAGCGCCAACATGATAATATTTGTGCTTTTGATTGAAATAGCTCCACTGATGGATGGATTATTACATTTTGTACAGACATTCATGGCCCACACAGGATGAATCGTAATGATTTTGGTGATTCCCTGGATTTTCACCTAGTGCCACCATCATGTCAAAATTTTAATTTGTCCAGTACTGTTGGTTGGTTTATGATGAAAAACCTGCTCAGCTAACGAGACTAGGACCTCAATTATATGGTGTATTTAGTGCTAATTAGCAAATATTAGCATTGCTAACACACTTGAAATAGTGAACATTGTAACCATTATACCTGCTAAACATCTGTTAGAATAGTCATTGTGAGTTTAGTAGCATGCTAATGTTGGTGAAAGTATATTTTTGGTAACAAAATGTCGTTCTAAATGCATCATCTTAACACCACGTTAAGGATATTGAGGTGAGACGTAAAATTAATTTAAAATGTAAACCTAAATTTGTTATCCCTCATTACTAGCGCCTTTCCTCTGTTTTTGTTTTCAAATACATAATGCAGCTACTTAACGATAAGAAGGGGAAGGTTTCCCTTTTAAAAACAGGATAAACCTCACATGATGAGTTTGGGGTTAAAGGTCGACTCCACGCTAAGCCCATGACTTTCACTACTGTCAAAATAAACATTGAGAGGAGTTTTGCTGCCACTCCTTAGCTCGTCACCTCAGCTGCTCAACCAACCTGACGCAATCGCTGTGTTTTGTTACTTCTGTTATATGATCCCGTGGGCTTTGGATGGATGGTTCTTTTTTCATTTACAGCAGCCGACGCATGATAGCCATTATGATTTGCAAAGGGTGGGGGTGTGAATTATTCCATTTTCCTGATTGGGTGGCAGGGTGCTTTAACAGTTAATGGGACTGTCCTTCAGCTGGAGAAGCAGGATTAAGTCTTTTTTCTTGCAAATATTTGCTGTGGTTAGTTCTTGCAGAAAACATTAAATCCCAACCATGTAAGAATTAATAAACTACCATAATATCTATGTATTGATGTATCTACCTGCACGCTATTGACTCTGTGGCCTTTGTTACCTCCTCTCTGTCCACGTTTTCCCCCACACTAAGCGCACTCCCTTCCCGGTGTTGCTCCAGTAACTTCTTGGCAAGCTGTTCTAAAAGGCTTAGAGTAAACAGGATTAGAGAGCATTAAAAAATCCCCATCTCTCCAAGGTCCATCTGCCTATCTACCTGAGCCAGGAGCTGTCTTCAGCACCATGGGACACACCTCTCTTCAGCTCCGGAGGAAACCAGTATGTCATAGTGTGGTCAAATGATTTCTGCACAGGCTTCTGTTATTTTCCTGCATCTGGGGACTTCTGAACTATGCAAACTTGTAAGAAGCTGTTCATGTTACATGACTTGAGAGGAAGTACATATCCACTTGATCCTTTTCCAAGTCCACGGATTTAAACACAATCACGGATTTAACATGAGCATCGTATCTTGGAGATGTGTTTTCTACTCTGTTGTATTTAGTTTTGTGGTCATATTTTTGGACATAAGGGCAGGTATGTGTCGTAGTTAACTTAGATGCTTCTTTCTCACTATTTACCTAAACCCAAAGTCCTAAATGTGTTGTTTTGTTGCACCTCAGATGCAACACTGGAAGGTTCCTCTATGGGTTACCTGAGTCTGCCTTACAGTCAGGAGGCTGTGGTGTTTCCAGGCGTTGTTCATGTATCTGATGTGAAGGTATCTCATCAGGGCCGTCCAGTTATCTCTCGGCGGAAACGAAACATCCTTTTCCCGAGTGGAGTCAAACTCTGTTCACAAGAGACTGCCCAGCAAGTTGTAGCAAACCATCTGAGCTACTTTCATCTCAGAGGTAAGACTGAACAGATGTTATAGGTTATATATTGGGTGAGGACACACAAATAGTAGGAAGAGATGTCGGCAACAGCAAAAACAAACTTTGATTTTGAGAGATGTCCTCTTAACTTCCATTTACTTATACCCTCATTGAATTGTCTATGGCGGCAGGAGTGTTAACCCTTGGCGTATTCACAGCAAGGGGTCCACCTGGGTCAAGCAGAAGGATGTCAGTTGACATCTGTATGGACACCAATCGCAATTAGGCCTTATGAGATTTGCATTCCAACAGACTGGTCCACTTCAGGTAGATGTGTTCCTCCTTACTGGGTCAGTTCACCCAAATTACAAACGCAGCATTTTCTCACTTACCGTAGTGGTATCTACTCATGCAGACAGTTTAGTTTTTATGTGGCCAGATTTTGAGATCCCTACTCTTAAGAGAGTACTCCACCGATTTAGCATCACACTCCTATAACATTATTAGACTTGATGCAGTAAAACCAGCAATATCATCTTTTTTTATCCCCTGCATTCCTCTTCCTATTTTAAAACTGGCGCCTACATTACCCACAATGGAACACAACTATTATGCTAGTAGCGGCTAATGTAGCCTTGAGTCCTCCCCAAGACTTGTAAACAGGCTTTGATGTGTAAAATAAGTGGAGGCGCTAAACCTTTGGCACCGTCCAAGTAAATTGGGTGAATGCCGTTTAATGTGTGCTGCTGAAAGCATTAAACATTACATTTTCTTTCAGAGATTTTACAGGGACTACTGAGTGATAGAAAGTAGTTGCAAAGTAAACTGTTGATAACAGTGTCTGTGGGTTATGCAGAGTAAAATTAAGAGGTTTTTAATGAAAGACACACTGCATTTTGTAATTCTTCACACATCTCTTACGTCACATCTTCGACCATCTGTGTGTCTTTCTACCAGTGGTGGAATGTAATTAAGTAGACCTACCCTTAAGTCAAGAATGTACTTGAGTATTAGCATTATATACTACTTTAAACCTCTGCCTAACTGCATTTCAGAGAGAAGTATTGTACCTTTTACTCCACTACATATATTTATAAAGTTACCATGGCGTTGGACAATATCCAGGCCTATCATTGTTTGATTTAAATAAAGATGATTTTATTCTCACGCTAATGAGTAAACAAAATGCTCTTTGTTGCATAGAAGAGATCTTCAGAAGAATTAAATTTGTACTACAGTCCGTCTAAACTCAAGTGTCACCCCAACCAAAATCAATTTGACTATGAAAGCAAGTTCTGCCAGCTTGTTTTTTAAAGTGGGTGGTGTCTTTTCTGGTCTGACCAGTGTGCCAGGAGACCATATGGGAAGCTTTCAAGATCTTCTGGGACCGCCTGCCAGAGCAAGAAGAGTACCAAAGCTGGATGAGCCAGTGCCAGGAGGGCACAGTCACGGCACAAGATATTGGCAGCTACTTTAGCCAATCAGAGGAGCATCAGGCTCTGGTTAAAAAGGTTAGTGGGTGCCTAATGCTTTAATTTAAAAAAAAGTATCTGTGAGCAGCACATAACATGATATACTGGTGGTATATGGTGGCTGATGCTGTAGCTTACAACATTTTTTTTTCTATTTCTAGAAAATGTCACTGCCAGGTTTGAAAAGGTAAAAGCAATCTCTCCCCCTCTTTCCCCCCAGTGTTAACCATACCAATCATAAATCTGTGATCTCATCATTAAGCCTGTGTTTTGTAAATGTGTCATTCTTCCCACTCTCTGTAGTGAGCCCACCAGGTACTGGCAACATATGTGCAGGTACGGTTGTCATGGCGCTTCAACCTTACCTGTTCATATTCCCGCTCATAAGTTACCACACAAGACTTCAGATGTCTCATGTTAAATTGTGTTTGATTTGTTTCCTGTTTTATTTGTATGTCTTCGACTTGGATGCTAATATCCAAGCTCTAGCTGTATATTTGCTTTCCCTCTGTCTGAGTGGCATTATTTTATCTTTTTATTATTTTCAACAAATCCCATACAACCAATGATAAATTCATCCTGCTAACCAGTTTTGGCTGTGTAGCCACAGTCTGATACAGCTTTTGCCTTCATGTTAGTTTAATCCATAGTCACCCACTGCAGCAGTATGGATCTTTTAAAGCAATAGTTCAATCTCTTTTGCCAATAGTTAGATGAGAAGAACCATACCAAATGTTGGTCTGTAAATATGAAGTTGGAGCCAACAGCTGGTAAGGTTAGCTTAGCATCAAGACTGGAAGCAGGGGATAACAGCTAGCCTGGCTCAGTCCAAAGATGGCTTCTTCACCGGTTGAAGTCTGTGGGAAGTCACTACTCCTGGCCAAGAAATAGTCCACCACATAACCCTCGTAAAACAATTTCTGTTCAGTTTTTGAACGGATTAAACAAATGAGATACAATGTGCTAACTAGTGAGCTTTAGAGGTGCTGGTATGTGGATTTTCTTATTTTCAGACAGAGCCAGGTTAGCTGTTTCCTCCTGTTTCTTGTCTTTATGCTATGCTAAGCTAGGCTAACCAGTTGCTAGCCATTTAACTAACAAATATGAGAGTGAGTGGTATCCATCTTCTCATCTAACTCTCAGAAAGAAAGTGAAGAAGCATATTTCCTAAAATGTCTAACTATTAACATGTCCTAAATAGTTTTAGGACAACAATTAATTTGTATGACATGTATGCAGCTATATCGGCCTCGGTCAAGAACAGAGTAAACGATTGATTGGTTTTGGCATGTTTAGAGGATTCGTTGATTAAAAATGAAAAAATAAAATAACCCTAACCTTATCCTCTAAATCCTGCTTGTATCTCTACCCACAGTGTACACCCTAAAAAATTGCTTGCGGATAATTCTTTTTATTTTCAATTATTAAGTAAAGTGATGACAGCTTTGTTGAAACAGTCTTTTTCTGTTTCACAGCACTCCAACATCAGGCACACCAGAAGTTGCTGAGCCTCCCGAGCTAGGTCAGTATCACTTGTGACAACACACGTTAGCTGTAGGACATCGTGTGACTTTGATCACACGGTGTCTCTGCTGTCATTTAAGCATCCCGCCATAGCATTGTTGTTTCAGTGTCAGGCCATTATCTTGTGTTTTCACAAACATATCCCTACAATATTCCTGGTTTCTGGCTTTCTATGCAGCGAGTTAGAGAATCTTTCTGTGTGTGTTTGGTGAGTGAGTTTGGCTGTAGGCCACTTCATCCTGAGATTTCAAAAGTACCCAGGACAGTCTAATCCATACAGCCACCAGGAATCACAGCACTTGCTAAATGTTTAAGCTCACATCCACTTGAAATAAACCAACAGTCCCTTTTTTTCCACATGAACTTGATCACCCAGAAGACATAGCTAAAGGAGAGGAGGAGGAGGAAGCAGCTGCCATCGTCCCAGAGGTAGAAGACAGTCTAGTAAGTGCCCAACACAGATAGTTTATAGATTGACATTCATAATGTTTTATTAATATGCACACTTAACAACTATATTTTATTGTGTCTCTTCCTGATGTCACAGCTGGACAATGACATTGCAGTGCAGCCTCCCACCCCCGCTGTGCTGGAGCAGGTGGTGCAGCTGGAAATCCTCCTGAACGGAGAGATGTACAGCAACAACCTGGACGATCCGGCCAGCCTCCAGTACCAAACCCTCAGCAGACAGCTTGCGGAAAAGGTTCGTCTCTGGCTCCAACTCCTTTTGTCTGTCTCCCTTTATGACTCCCCTCAGTGCTACTGTATCTTGGCTGCTGAGTGAACTCACTATATCTCTTGGTTTACGGTCTGTGATGGATGCATTGTTAGTTTTAATAACACACACTTCAACAGACGCAGTTAAACCCAAACTGTTAGGCAGAAGTTCAAAAACACAGATTTTATTGTACGCATTTGCTTTTGGTGAAAAAACTGTGTGCTGAAAATTCCGCTTTATGACTTGACTTCTCTTGAGAAAAGATAAACTTTTGCACATGCGCACAAATGCACCCGTACCAGCAAATTCAGTGGTTTTACAGGTACTCGGAAAATTCAGTAAATTTGTTTAGGTACTTTTCACTGGCAGCCAGCTCGACACACACATGTGGGAGGCCGCACAGACACACACATACCTCATAATCACATACTGTACTTCATTCTGTGTCTACAAAGGAAGATGTTTCTTATAATCACTGAACCTTTATTCTCACACACTGGGTACACACAAACTCACGTGCCTTGAAGAGATTATAAGACTATATATAAGGACTGAGGACTCAGAGGTAGTAATTGAATGTAGAGAAGGTGGGATTGAAGGACAATGGTCCTGGACACCTTTTTTTATCCTCTTTTTGGATTAAATAAACTGGGTCAGTAAGTCTGCAGAACAGTAAGTGTATTGTTTTTTTCATGGTGCCTGGAAGCAAGGCCTTGTAGACCAATAAAGAAAGTTGACCATGGTGCAGCAGTCTGCCTCCCAAGGATAATGATGTGGGCCGCTGCACAAAACTCTCAAGAAATTTCAACTTGTTTGAACAAAATGAGCCCTTTTGGATCAATAAATCTAATTTATTTTGCCAAGCAAGTTTACTGTAACCCTGTTAAAAATGAGAAACCAACTCAATCAGAGGCTTGTTTATAATGCTTGATCATTTTTGTCCTTGCAGATAGAGAATGCTCTGGAGGGGCTTCCTGGATTTAAGAAAGTGTCTGTGCTGGATTTCAGGTCAGTCTCTCTGCTGTGGTTTAATCCTGCATCTGGACAAAAGACCTGTCCTCACAATATGGCCCAAACTACCTCAACGTGGAGCATTAACACAATTTCACTGTCCTTGTTGTATGTAGGCCCCAGAAGGACACCCACGGGTGAGTCATCAGTACAGGCCGTGGTAGTTTGACCTTGAATAGTTCTCCCTATCCTGCCTTGTATTTAAGCCACACAGATCCCTATCAACCATCCCTTTGAGCTAGATTTGTGTGAGTGTGTGTGGCGTCACCTTCATCTCACACTGTTTACCTGTGAGCGTGGGCACGTGTTAAGATGTGCCACTAGCTGCCTGTGTTAATGGTCTTAGTGTGGTCACTCGCCTGTTAAGTGGGATCAGGATGGGTCCAACAGAGTGAGCAGGTGCTCTTCTATAGAGACGATTATCAGGGCTTTATGACCAGCCTGCAGTAGAGGGATGGAGAGGAGGAGGGTTGGAGGGAAACATATGTGTGGGAGCGAAGGTGAATAATTAAATGGAAGGAAAGAAGTTAGTGGTAAATAATGGTGTGATTCTTTTTCTTGCGATTGTACTACTGGTGTTGGAAGAGCTTTTCAAATTATTTACTTAAGTAAAGTAACCTGGTTAGCTTAGCTTAGCTTAGCTTAGTTTAGCATAAAGACTTGAAATGGGGAAACAGCTAGCCTGGCTCCGTCCAAATGCAGCAAAATCCACCTAACAGCTCCTTTTAAGCACTTCAATGTTGTCGCCGGTTGAGGTGGAGCCAATTTGACCAGCTTTATATACTACTATCTTAATCGTTCATTGGATTTTATAAACGGATCATATGTTTTGCATGTAAATTCTTAATCTGCAACTACAGCCATCACATAAATGTTATAGAGCAAAAAGTACAACATCTGCCCATGAAATATAGTGGAATAAACAACAAACTACCTCAGATTTATACTCAGTATAGTTTTGGAGTAAATGTACACGTCCTGCACTTCTCGTTGTTAACTGTACTTTATGTAGTATATGGCCACAATTGGTCATAGCCTATACAGTACACAATAAATACACAGAGAAATATATTTATGTTTTCCCACAGTGGTGCAGTGATTGATGCTGCATACTGCTGCTAACTGCACATCACAGGGCACAGCAGGAGTAGAGCTCTGTCTGCCTGCTTCTGTTTGTAAAACTAAAGGGGGAAAATTTTGATCTCCTTCTAACTGTGGCCGACTGTGGGCCGGCACGTGCTCAGCCGTCAGCCAGAAACCCAACAATCTAGGTCAGAGTGGAGGGCTCCCAGTAGTCAAATGAAGGCTGATCGATGGCTTTTTCCAGGGCCTGGAATCTCTTGTGAGGTTTCCATGTTTATTATGATGATTCGATTATTCTGCTGACTCTGCCGTTTTCCTGGCCTATACAGTCGATCCCCTGCATACCAAGCATGAGTAAATCACTTGACCCATCAGTCATCTGTGAGCACTCTACAACTCTTTTAACAGGTTTGACGTTAAATCACGATAATGCCTGAGCGATTTCCACCCTCTTAGAGAGCCGCTCTCTCATCCAGGAGACATTATTTTATACATTTGTTGTAAATGTGTGTATAAGATGAATGTATGATGTATGATGAATGTTTAGGTGGAGTTTAGGTACTAGTGTATTGACTGGGACATTTCCCAGTGAAATGAAAGTTCGCTCTTGATCTCAGAAACAGTTTTTTCTCTGGACCACCTTGTGAAAAGATGTGAGGTGATTCTGGTATTGATATATATGAGAAATCTTAATATATATGTATAAATTACGCATAAAAGAATTAAACTGATGTTCAATAACATAACTAACACGATATAATCACAATCAGTGGCCACTTTATTAGGTACGCCTGTAAAATCGAATGAAATCCAATACAACAGCTCTGCCATGAGTTCCTACTTTACAAAGATAATAAAGTCCAGAACACCAACACTAACTACAACATTGCTAACAAAAAGTGAACATTATAATCTTTGTAAATGTGGCATTTGTGGCAGATCTGTTGTATGCATTTGCATTGCATTAAACTGTATGGGTGTTTATCACTATATGACTCCACTACAAGGGGAAGCCTGACTGTTTAATATGTGCACTGGATGTAACTACTACATATTTGTGTCTTCAGGCTGGATGGCGTGGTGGTGTACTATGCTGTCACACTGGTGGTGGATGGAGCAGGAGTGAGCACTGATCAGCTGGACTATCTGATCCTGCAGTCGAACCTGGTGGAAAATTCGTACCGCGAGGTCCTGGAGCTCCCTACGATGATCTACACCATCAACGAGATCAAAAACGTCGCCACTGAAGCCCTGCATGAGCTTGAGAATGGTAAGACGATGGCCAGTGCAAAGAGATTCCCTGCGCTGTAACAGAACACGCATGCGTGCCACCATTATAGCTCTTTATTTAATTGGCATGGCAGCGAAATCACTGGGAACGCATTGGCAGAGGTAGTGCAGTGCAGGGCAAAGCTCCAAATGTCATATCAAATAGAGGCACAGTAGACTCAGCTTTGATATTACAACATGCGCTACACCACTTGAGAAAACATTCCAGAGTTTTAATAGTCTCATCTGTTTCTTATTTGTCTGCTCTTTCTGCTTAAAGAGGACCGACACATATTCCTAAGAAGTTTCAGCTCGAAAATTGGCCATTTTAAATAAACAAATAACAGAGTCATTAGTTATAAGAAATGTGTATTTACTCTGGGCTACAGTTTAATCCTTGTCATTAAATGGTCTGCAAAAGAGAACTGAGCAGAAAGGATGTTAGAAATCGGAGCCTTCAGGGGTTATTTTGCTTTACTTTAGTCCTTCATTTTGGCTCACACCCAGTGGATCTTACAGTTAACTCATACCGATTTTGCCTTGCACTCCTCTATCAATGTCGGACTCACGATGGACAGTTTACTTTTTTTTTTTTATAAAGATTGGTGCAGCAGAACCAGCCATATCGTCTTTTTTATTCCACCCGTTCTTCTTCTTTGTCAAAACCTTGTGCCTACATTACCCACAGTGCAACTCAACTGCTAACAGTTTGTTGGAGATTTAGGTGTGTGATGCAGCCAATGTAGCCTTGAGCTTGAACACTTTTCTTTGAGTTCTCAGTCTCAAACGATGCCACTTGAGTCAGTTCATCAGATTTCTCACAGCTCCTCCGCAAGACCTGTTAACTGAAAATCTCAAAGTTCCCCTTTTTGTAGACACAAAAGTAACACACACACACACACACACACACACACACTTACACTCAAATGCCCACATAGGGAGCTCTAAACCCACTGCATCTGTTAGATTTAACCAGTAAGTAGGTTAGCTACCTCCTACTTCTGACCATTTCTCCAGAAATGTGAACAAAATGAAGCATGTGAAATGTCTATAGCATCTCCTCCTGTGAAATTTCTCCCTGCTTGTGTTTTTGAAAGAATGCGTGTCATTAGTTTATTGTGTTAGCAAGCTCCCCTGGAGATGAATGCCATCTGATGCTCACATTAATTATAGGCTTGGACATGTAAAATGACGGCTAAACACTCTCATATGGCCGACATGTGTGGCTGGGGAACTTAAAGGCTTTGGTGGTGATGCAGAAATAGCCTTGGCTGATATTCACTCCAGATTTTAGCACTGATATTTAGATATTTACCCCTGAAGGTGATGATGTCAAAATGAATGCTGTCAGTGCTGAAATAGTAACATTTTCTGGATTCTGTAGACTCCTGCAGGCGTGATTATTTTAGCTTTGTGGCACATTTGCCTTTTGTGTGTGTCAGTTTGTGTTAATATTTGTTTCCCCACTGGTTCCACAGTGTCTGAGGTCCCTGAGTCTGCCAATGCTGCAGACGGAGCCGGGGTGAGTAACAAGTTACCTCCACAAATATCATGACAACAATCTCTCTCCGGGCTATCCAGCTGCTTTGAGCTCCGCTAAGTTGATGAATCGCTTTTGTTTAAGCAAGCTGACAGATGCAGTATGACTGATGTGGCAATAGCTTGTAACTGGCTTGTGATGTTATCCACACCACACCAGTGCAGGTAGGGAATGAGCTCACCAGCAAGGATGAAGCGAGGCTTTGGGGATTAGTTTGGCTCTTGCTGTAATAATCCACTGCTATTCTGGGGCTATAGGCTACAGTGCACCACACTGCAGCAAGCAAAGTAGTAAGAGAGACGGCACATATGAGTTTATTCAGACAAGTAATACAATCTAAAGTCTTTCCTTAGTTGTGCTGCCTTGTGGTCGTCTGCACTCTTTGATGGTAATCAGACTTTGGGTTGCACTAAATGTGTCTGCTGGTTCACTTTGTAGCTCAGCTCACCAAGTGATTAATTTGACTCATTGTATGAATTGGAAGGGTTTGGCAAACTTCGGATCACTAATTGATTTACAGGCAAGAGCACAGAGCTACTGCGCCACCGAAGCACTTTGCTGCCCTGGATTTAAGAGCATTTTAGATTCAGCTGCTGCTTTCTTTGAGTTGATATTAAAAGTACAGAGCCAAAATAATTATAGACTTCTACAGTGTGAATACATTAAAAAAAAGATCATATATTTATTATTATATTTGCATTAGAATGATTCATTAATAAACTCAAAGTAAATCTTCTGCCCGCATGCTCAGCTATACAGCGAGCCATACATAGTATTGGACAACAAATTTAAAGAGTTAGAGAAACACAATCCAGTGAAATTGTGCCTAAAAGGTAAGATAATAAAGGCTGTTTGTGATACAGATTAATCCTGGCCATGAGCCACCAGAGGTCATGATCCTAGAAGAGGACACCGAAGATGTCAACAAAGAGGACGTTCTGCCTGAGCCCTCAGAAACAAACACAGTGGCGACAGAAGAAAATGAAGTCATTGTTCTGGGAGAGAGTGCGGTTGTGTCTCCGGCTCCTGTCCTGGTCACCAGTGCACCTGAAGCTGGCGGTGAGTATTTGTCCTACACACATAACACAATGCAATTCATCACCCTATGGCACTTTTTCTTTCCCACATTGACCTTTTCTATTATTATTTACCTTGATTGTTTCCCTCTTGCAGTTTACAGAGACGGGTGCACACCAGCACAATATATAAATACCTCTTAGGAAAGGGATTGATGATTATCTGTCTTAATTCTTCTTTTGCCGATCTTTGGTCAAATATTTTGTCTGGTTTCTTGGATGGAATTGTGGAATCTGGTTTCTATAAAAGGAGACCAGCAGAGATTGAGTTGAGTCTCTTCTCGCCTTTGTTTTTCCAGGCATTGAGGAGGAGGGTCTGTTGCTAGAGGACACTGTACAGACTCCGGCTCTAGAAAACCCCCCACCTCAGGAGCCACCAGCTGAGCTTCCGTCCCCTGAGCTGCCAGAGGACATCACACTGCCCGAACCACCAGTTGAGGTTGAGGCCTCTGGTTCAGGCGCAGACAACCTGGAGGACCTGCTCCAGCCGTCAACACCCACAGAAGAAGAACAAGAAGTTTCTCTGGAGGAGGCTGGTTCAGAAGATGGGCTGATTAAAGAAGATGTCATCTCTAAAGCTGAAACAGAAGAAGGTGAGGTTGCGGCAGTGGGAGAAGAACCTACTACTGCAACTTTGGAGGTTGTTGTGAATGAGCCAGAGATCCCAGAGGAGCTTGAGATCTCCTCAATCGCAACTGAGACCACAGAAGAAGAAGCCCTGCCTGCCCTAGTCTCCCCCCCTGAAGCTGTAGATGTAGCGAGCGAAGCAGCAGAAACAAGTCTGCTTCCTGCTGGTGAAGACTCAGTGGAGGACACAGAAGAAGAGTTCAACCTCATAGATGTACCATCTGCAGATAAGGAAATTAACCCCGACCAGCCTGCGGAAGACACAGACATTAGTGTGGTGTTGACCTACACTGAGGAACCTGAAGAGACTGCACCTGAAGCTCCGGCTGTAGAAGAAGAGGCACCGGAAGCTCCAGAGATCTCGCCGGAGGATCTTACAGAGGATGAGATCTTACTGGTCTACACGGATGAACCAGAACCAGCAGTGTTAGATATCCTGATCCCTGCCCAACCGACTACACTGTCTCCAGAGGTGGAGTTGCCTTTCACCCATATCTCTGACGCTGACCCCCCTTCTGAGGGGCAACCTGACATCATCATCATCCCTTCACTGGTGGAGGTAAAGCAAAAGAATTGATGATAATGTTGCAATGTTGTATATACCTTTAAGAGCTGGTGTTGCTAGGAGATGCACTGTCAACTACTGTGGTGCACATTAATACAGGATCAGGTCAGAAGTCCACATATCGTTTGTTATGTACTGCGATTAAAGCCATCTGTAACTTTACAAAATTCAACATGTGAGAGAACCCATCGTTCTGTTAAGTTTGTCCTTCACATGAAAAGTGGAAGCTAGTTAGCCTAACCTGCTAAGCTTAGCACTGATTAACTGACTGATCAGTGTCAAAAGTCACAGCAACAAGAAGCCCTGTAACCTCAGCTTGTGTACATTGCTCCATAATTCGAATTACAACTCTTACAGAGTACTCACTCATTCATAAAGCTAAGCAATGGCCAACAGTGGGCCCTAGCAAGTGTCTGTGCAGCTGTTGGAATTTAAGTTATGTTATAAACTATTTTTAGTGCCCGTCTACGCAGACATGGTACATAATACATAGTAATGAATTTAATTAATTTCTTCTTTTTGGTAATTTCACTTTTGACCAAATAAGTCAAACCAAACATCAAGGTTATATATTTGATTTCTTAGCTAAACTAATTTTACTTTTAATTTCTAGGGATTTAAAGCAGACATGTAAGACAAAGTAAACAGTGTTGTATCACAGTTAGAAGTAAAAAGTCTAATCTCAAAATCAATCCATTTTTTCTTCCCCCAGATCCAGACCACTAACGAAGGCTTGGATGATGCCACCATTGGAGACCAGGGCTATGATGTGACTCATTATGGATATGATACGATTAACCACACAGAGGAGGGCAGCACTGGCCTTCCGTTTGGTGTGGCACACGGCACAGACCAAGTCAGTATCGCCATGCCTGTGAACCCTGGACGAGCACTTATGGTGTTCTTCAGCCTGAGGGTGACCAACATGATCTTCTCAGATGATCTCTTTAACAAGAGCTCCCCAGAATACAAAGCTTTGGAACAACGCTTCCTAGAGCTGGTAAGCTTCTCTCCCTTACGGTTCTTGTGGTTATCAGCATTCCCAATGTTGTGTCACAGCCTCTGTTAACATTAAACTTTACTTTAAAAAAAAAAAAATGTCCCAGCTTGTGCCCTACCTGCAGTCCAACCTGACTAACTTTGAGAACCTGGAGATCCTGAACTTCAGGAACGGGAGCATTGTGGTAAACAGCCGGATGAAATTTGGCAAGCCTGTGCCACAAGGCGTCACCACCACTGTCTATCTGATCCTGGAGGACTTCTGTAACACAGCCTACCAGACCATGAACCTGGCCATCGATAAGTACTCACTGGACGTCGAGTCGGGTAGGTTCTCAGCGATGTACACTGCAATGTTTTAATGAGTTTTTGATCAGGTCAACAACAAACAATTTTTTTAAGCTTATGTCATTATGTTTCTTAAAGGATTTGGAAAGGCTAGTTAGCTCAGCTTAGCATAAAGACAGGAAACCGTTGGAAACAGCTAGCCTGGCTCTGTCCAAAGATAACAAAATCTGCCGAACAGCACCTGTAAAGCTCTAGAGGAAGTTGCTGTGGCCGGCCAAGAAATAGTTCCAAACATTACCCCCTGTATAACCACAAATTGTTGTTTTTAACAAACAAGATATAACTTGTTAATTGGTAAGCTTTAGAGGTGCTGGTAGGTGGATTTTGGATTAACATCAGCTGGAAAAAGATAATCAGGGCTTCCCTGGACAGCAGCCAAGTTAACACACATCATTACCTGCACTTTAACCCTCTGACTACTGTGTGCAGCTCTGGTTTTACAGAGTGTGTGTATTATATTGCCTTAATGTTTATAATGTGGCAAATGTTTTACATTTCCTCATGTGGTATCGACCCCCAGGCTTCTGCGACGGCTCGTAATTGATATCTGTGATTTGTGCTTGTGTTTACAATCACGACTGAGCTGTCATAATCTGTCTGAATCACAGCCAACACACAATGCTAGATCTCAGCATGCATTAGGGCTGCATTAGTTTGAAAATAAATCTAGTAAAGTCTAGTAAAATCTTGTGTATAACAGTATGCTATTTGTTGAGTTAAGTTAGATTCATTTTGTGTTTAGTTTTTGGTTTAATTTAAAAGACTTGTTTGACCTTTTGGGAAATATGCTTATTTGCTTTTTTGGAGAGTTAGATGAAAAGATAGACACCGCCCTTGTGTGTTCGCTAAATGAAATAAATATATACAGCTGCAGCCAGTTAGCTTAGCTTAGCATATGGTCTGGAAACGATTGTTTTATTTATACAAAGGTGTTACCTCGGGTAATTTGCTGAGGTTTAGAGGTGCATAAATGTTTATTTTGTTACAACAGAGCCATGCTAGCTGTTTCCACTGTTTCCAGCCTTTTTGTTAAGCCAAGCTAACCAGCTGCTAGCTGTAGCTTCACGTTTATTGTACAGACCTGAGGGTAGTATCAATCCTGTCATGTAACTCTCGGCTAGAAAGCAAATAATAAGTGCATTTTCCAAAATGTTCCTTCAAGTCTGTGATAACCTTTTTAAAATGGCATTCATATCATGTTGGAATGACATGTATGCATATTAATAATTCTAAATCTTTTGGGATAATAGAGATGAACAAATAACAACTGGAGTCAATCTGCTTTTTACGGTTTCTCTTAATACCTCAAAGTCAACACTCCTGGTTCTTTCGTTTCCAGGTGACAAGGCTGACCCCTGTAAGTTCCAGGCGTGTAACGAGTATGCGGAGTGTAAAGTGAACAAGTGGTCAGGGGAGGCGGAGTGTGTCTGTAATGCTGGCTACTTTAGCGTGGACAGCCTGCCCTGTCAGAGTATCTGTGACCTGCAGACTGACTTCTGCCTCAATGATGGCAAGTGTGACATCATCCCCGGCCAGGGAGCCATCTGCAGGTGGGTGGGGATTAAGGGAAGTGATCTGCGTGTGTGTGCGGGAAAGAGTGTCTGAGTTGGCAGGTTTGCCAGTGCTTCATCACCGAAAACTAAACAGCTTTTCAAATACCTTGTTACAGGTCACACAGCAGGCCAGATTCTTAGCTTCTAGGTTTAAAGTTGGTTTGTCTGGCTGGATGTTGATCATTTGGAGACGAGAGATGTCCAATGCACTCCAAACATTTGTTCAAAGCATTTTCTTTTCGGCTCCTCATACTTGGGAGGTAAAAATGTTTTCTAGCTTAATGAATTACAACTACCTGGAATAAAGATTTAGTTTTACACCTTAGTTGGCTACAAACACCAATTTGTCTTCAAAAATTAATTTTTGTTTTTGGCTTAGATCAAGATTGTTTGAAAGAAAATCAGTCAACATTTTGAGCCTGCACTCAAACCTTTGGCAGTTTGCTATGTTAATTTTATTGTGCCCTATGGCAGTGAATGTACTATACATAAATGAAAACAATGAGTACCATTTGGGGATAATTGCTAAGATTTGATTAATATTGTGGTCCACTTTTCACTTATTAACACATTTTTGTTCGGTGAAATATTGTTCATTATATGGTGCTACAGCCCTATTTTATTTATTTTATTATCTAAAACATTTCTCAGGCTTACTTGCAAACAATTTATCTTTGTGTGTGTGTGTGTGTGTTTGTTTATATGCATGTTTGTGCATGTGTTTCCATGTCCAAACAGACATTTGCATGGGTTAATGTGTGTAAGATGTGTAAGATGACATGCCAATAATCCAAATCAGTGACAGAAACATGTCCTCCGGCTGTCTGTTCAAGCTGTTGTATGCGATGCACTTTAAATTGAATGATTATTAACAGACAGAAAGAAGAAGTGTGCCAAGACGAGGGCTAACCTTTGTTTCACACCCACCACCACATCATAAAACACGCTCAGGCAGCTCCAGATGCTGTTGGATTGTTGTTTACTTCAAGCCGTCCAACCAAAAGTATTGCACTGCTCCATGGAGACTAGTCCACTTGTTCCAAAACACGGCATTAATGATTTAATGACACATTCAGAACATTATAATTGTAGACACCTTATGAACTATGTCAAGACAAAAACGAACATAATTGAGGATTCAGTCATTCATTTTTACATCCTTTAATTATTCAATGCTGAATCAAAAACAGAAGAAGAGTGATGGGTATGTTCGGTAACATTAAGTTCATCTGCTGTTCTTGTTTCATTGTCATCTCAGGTGTCGCGTCGGGGAGAACTGGTGGTACAGAGGAGAGCACTGTGAGGAGTACGTATCTGAGCCGCTGGTGGTCGGCATAGCGATCGCCTCCGTCGCTGGATTCCTGTTGGTGGCCTCCGGAATCATCTTCTTCCTCGCCAGGACGTTACGGGATCAGTACGACAAGGATGAGTCCGAGGACCCCATACGGTGAGGAAAAACCACTCACCTTCCTTGAGGTTAAACCTTAATCCAGCATCCACCTCTTGACAATGAGGGAATTAGATCTTGCAACATGGAGTTGCATTTTAAAAACACGTTGCATTGGGTTTGATGCAATTTATGCAATTAAGTTTTGGAACAAGGAGTAACAGAATATACAGAATATATATATATATATATATATATATATATATTTATATATATATATATATATATATATATATGTGTATGTATATGTATATATATATATATATATATATATATATATA
>JAVQJL010027846.1:0-17980 GCA_036024295.1 Nannoperca obscura
ATTTTTCTGTATATGTATATATTGCTATTGTTGGCACCCACGCACCACAACAAATTCCTGTATGTGAATACATACTTGGCAATAAACCATTCTGATTCTGATTCTGATTCTGATTCTGATTAACACCTCTCTGACAGTGTCAGTGAAAACAGAACATTGTAATCTTTGCAACGGTAGAATTTATGGCTGAGCTGTTGTATCTTTAACAGTGAGATGTGACAGACGGCCATTTGTTTCTCTCTATTTATAAAGCCCTTAATTGCAACTTATCATCATATAATCACTTCCTTATTAAATTGGTTTTATGGTCTTAAGTTCATTTAGCAATACAATAAGAAAATTACGTGATGGGTCTTAAATCGGAAGATGTCATTTAATATTTTCATGATTAATTGTACTTTAAGGCAGCACGGGAAGGCTGTTCCCTGTTCATATGTGCAGTGCTGGATGATGAGAGCAGTGTTAAATGGGTGACAAAGATAAATACCTGTACTCTCTCTCTTGCAGGATCCCCACCGGGTCCAAGCCCTGGGGCTTCTGGATTGGCGTGATGCGGTTCTGTTTCTGCTGCATCTGGAGCATGGGGGACACCTGCTGCCCGGGAGGCTGAGGGGTCAACGAACCGCCTGGCATGGGCCCTGCTGGCACAGCAGAGGCCTGAGGTGGAGCAGGGGACGGGCGTCCGCTGGCAACTGGGGTGAGGTGTTTCTGAGCGTTGGCTTGATTGTCACCACCCTGACCTGCAGACCAAACACTTTGTCTGTTACTGGGTCAATTCACAGGAGGGAAAGTCGATACAGACACGATCTACATCACAAAAGAATCATGAGAAGTTATTTTGACATTGATATACTTATTGTGCATTAATACATCTGCGGACATGTGTACAATTATAAAAAGCACAAGAGGAAACACAGAGCAGGTGCTTCTGAGCATAACCACACACACACACACGCAGACACTGGGGTTTGCTCCATTTCCCTGTCACGCCTTAATCTGGACCTAAACATCTCTCAATCACTCTAATTTGCATTTGTAAAGTACAGAATTTCCTACGGATAGGTAGAGAATACCACTTGTGACTGACGCAGAGACCTGGGTTGCCTGGCTTGGCTGCCGGTGTGAGTGGTTAAACTCTGTGGTTGTATACTTTGAACGCTACAGAAGACTGTGATGGTTCTCAATGAATACAATCCTTCAGAGGTAAACAAATCCTTTAAAGTTTAATGACTGCTGTGATCCTTCCACCAAGGACCCCTGGCTTAAGTTCAGTGTTTATGAATTTGCTTCAAAAGCTTGGAAATCAACAAATACATTTTTAATGCCACCAAGAGAAAAAAGAACAGGATAGAGTTGCTTCAATGACAAAGTAATAGAGACTTTTTGGACTTGCAGACTTCGATGTCATCATCATTCCCATCTCCCACTGGGAATTTATTTCACTACAACATTTATTAACCGTAAGATTTTGGACAGATTTCCCATAAGGATTTGTGTCTAGTTAATCAACAGTGCCTGGCTTCTCACTTGTTGCCGGCTTTGAGAGAACATGATTGACGGGGCTGTCCAGATGACTAGCCACTTATGCAAAGTGTGTTTCTGGGTAGATTTCTTGAAATAGAAAATGATGCCGTATCTTCAAAGCCACCACTGTTGCGCTGTATTTTAAGTCAACCTTGGATTGCAGCATCTTTCCACACAATCTCGTGCAGCTTCAAAGAATTCATTTTAGTCTGCTTTCAAAGAGAATCTGATGCAAGGCCACGCATCAAACAGCAGGGTGTAGCCTGGTCAGTCTTTCACTCACACTGGAGGATGATTGGGATGGAACGGTGTATCACAAGTCACATACAGCTCATTTGGTCTACCACATTCACTTATACAGCACTTACCATCAGGCCATGGCTTGGGTCCTGCTGTGCTTTGATTGTGTGCTTGCATGGCCGGGGTAGGGCAGGGACTCAACTGGGGACCACCCAGAGGTGCCATTGGCATACCTTTCAACACAACAACTCATATTTTAATAATAAAATCAGTAATGTGAGTCTGTGATGAAGTGTTTCTTATGATCAATCTTTTGTTTTTTTAAAGGAAGAATGCTTCATATTAGCAGTTTCCTGTTCCTTGAGTTTCTATGATATCATTGTAAACTGAATAAATGTAGGTTTTGGACTGCTGGTCAAACAAAACAAGTTATTGAATATGTCGACTGGGGCTCTACATTTTATAGGCTTAATGATTATTCAATGAATTGTAAAAAGAATCGGCAGATTAATCGATGACAAAAATGGCCCTAAAAAACATTTTGAAGCCCTGACTGCCAGGTTACATTACAGGTGTGGATGCTCTCAGGTCAAAATCTTGGCCACACTGAAATATGAACCATCCGTGTTTTGAGGTAGCCGGGCTCACATTTCATGGAGGACATGGAGCTTGTATTAAAGTGTCAAGTGTTTTCAGAGCTGTTGCGTCGGATCACAAATCCTAAATCAGGCTCATAACAAAGCAACACACAGTATCAAATGAACTTGTTTGGTGTCTTCTTACCTGCAGGCCTGTTGTAAGGACTAGCACTAGGTGCCTGCTGTTGCTGCTGTTGCTGCTGCTGCTGTTGCTGCTGCTGCTGTTGATGCTGCTGCTGTTGATGCTGCTGCTGTTGTTGTTGTTGTTGTTGTTGTTGTTGTTGTTGTTGTTGTTGCTGCTGTTGCATTGCGGGCAGGCTCCTCTTTCCCTGAACAGCCAGTTGGAGGTTTTCAGGCAGGGGTTGCCCACGGCCCAGGATCTTATAGGCCAGGATCTGAGCTCTGAGCTGCTGGAGCTGGACTGGACTGAAAGCAGAAGGCCCCCGCCCCTGCTGGCCCATGTTGGACATGGCTCCCTGGGGTTCCATGGGCATCATAGGGCCTGACTGGGAGGAAGGCATGTGGGGTGGTGTGGGTCCCCCAGCACCTCCACCTCCTGACATGGGACTTGAAGCGTGCTCATGGACACCCATGGGGGATGGATGGGGGGACATGTATCCTACAACAGACAGAAAGGGGTTTTAATGATTTGATTTGGGTCGCAAAATTATTAACAAGACAGAAAAGCAGAAAACTGGGTTAAGACTTTCTTTTCATCTTTGCTTTTATTTTCTTGTTAATGAGTGGATTATTTTACCTATCCAAACCTATAAAACATTCAAATAAAACGGATCTGAGAAGGAAAAATCCCCATTTGGTACCACCTGGTCTGTAGACATATGCAACCTGTTAAGAGGGATTGATTTAAGGGGACACTCTGTTAACCTCTATCTGGTCAGGATTCTGAGACTATTGAGAAAGAAAGTTGCCTTACTACAAACTTTAATCAATAAAATAATCATACTGAATGTTGCCAGCTTAGAAAGCCCACTGCTTTAGTTAAAAAGCGATGAGATACCTTGGCTGTGCTGGTCCATAGGACTCTGTGGAGGCCCCATACCACTATGTAGAGATCTCATCCCGACACCTTTCACGTGACCAAAGTGCATAGCATCTGCCATGGCCTTCTCATTCATCCCCTCCATAGTCTGAAAACAAAAAAAGATTTGTTACAAACTGTAATTTCTAATTTTCTGAAATCAACAGCTACAAACCTCAGGACTGTAAAACTGACTTTTTTCTTTTAACGCTGTGTATACAAGTATTTTTACTACATGTAGGTTTTTATTCTGTATTATTATGTGTACCTGTGTGAGTCACGTCAATGACAATACGTGTTGTTTTTTTTCCTGATTCTGAAAGATATAAAATAACTACAACAGTGTGCTTGTGCAGTAGTGACATCAAAAGACACTTAGCAGTAGACACTCTGTACCTTGTGCATAGGATACATGCCGTCCTGAGAGTAATCACTTTGTCCCTGCATGCCGTGAGGTGCGTTGGGTGTTCCAGGGCCAGGACTGGCTCCCATCATACTGTGAACTGAGCCTGGTGACGGGTCCGGTCCAGGGCTGGGGCCCAAGATGGGCCCTGGGGATAGACCTGCCCCTGGAGAAGGGCCAGGATGGGACATACCACCTGATGTGTCCGAAGGGGTGGACATCTACCAAACTGCAGGGAGGACACCTGACAGCTTCAGGAAGAGAAAAAAAAGGAGGGACAGGATTTTAATGCCACGTTAACAATACAAGTTAAAAATTAAAGAATTTAAAGATATTGAATAATGCTTGTTATTATTAAGAAGAAACAGGCTGTTAAATGACCATTAGGTCAATAAAAGTATATTGCATAGGGGCTCGTATATCTGTAGCATTTCAGTGTACATTCTTAAGCACTATGCAGTCATAAATGTCTATTTTGGGTGGCATTTGTGTAAAAACTTAGGGAGGCCTGCAACAAATTCTGTTTTGTAATTTATATTGTTTGTCCACCTTCTAAACAAAGTCCCTTTGCTATTTGAATTGTAAGAACAAATCAATGTTTTATTATTATTATTATTACTTATGGGCATTCAGGGGGCATTCTGCTGACCTAGTGTTTTTAACGTGTTACGTACTCTAATTGCAACATCCACGAGGGGACCTTTGTTGCATGTTATTTACCATTTTTTACCACTTTACTGTTCACTGTCAATAAAAAAAATAAAAGAAAAAAGGATACTTAAATCATAGCCAGTGCTTCATATCTTAAGACCTGACAGGTTTACATTCATTTTCCTGTAAATAAAATAAAAGTAAAGTAAAAACTTCCTAGCTTCATTATAAACCAGGAAATGCCCTGAGTAACAACAGCAACACGAACACTAAATCAAGCACAACACAACGTGTACATGACAGACACACAGAGCTGCGCCCTCATGTAAACAAAGGCCCGTCTGCTGTGGTTATCGCTGCTGACTGCTCACTGTTTCCGTCCAGGTAGCATCAGTCTGCTTTGTCAAACTACAAGCAGTCAGATATCAGCTGATCCCATGTCACAGTTTTTTACACAATTTGTGTTTGTTTGTTTTACGCATAACACAACAAACCATCGCTGATCTTCGACAGTAAGGTAGTCAGTGCCGTAATTACGACTGCTACCCAATGCTGTCATCTCATTTCAAGCTAAAGTAACGTTTGAAAAAAAGAGGCCGTGTTTACAGCGTTCAGGTGTCTAAATCAATCAATTTCCAATACAATGCAGCATAAACAACGCGATAGAGATTGCGTAACTAGGCCAAGAGTTCGCGTTATATCGTTGTTTTGTTCATGTACAGTTACAGTAACGTTAGCTTGGTTATCGTCACTAGCGTTAACTCTGATTAGATCATGGCTTCCCCCAAAACTGGTGGCCATCACGGATATGCAGGCAAAAATCAAAGTTTAGATGAAAGTCAAGCTTCTGACATGACCTTGGCGACATTTATAGAGACGGTAATAAACTTTAATATTAAATCTAGACGCACACGGTTTCACAGAGATAACATTTAGGGCGTTTTGAGCTGCCTGCATCGCTCGATCGTTAGAGGGAACTTAGCTGTTAGCTAGCTGACGTTAGCTAGCATGGCTACTAGCCTGCTAGCTAGTCCGGGTGGCGCTGTCTCTGGTTACAGAATCTCCCGCTAGCCAAACTGTGTCCATGTCAGAAAGTTTGGACAGTTAGCAGTACGCTGAGTAGCTGCTTGTCAACAATTACAACAAAAGAATCACTGTTAGTCAAATTACCTTTCAGCTGAACTGTAACTGCACACAATGAGGTGAAAAATATTATGTTTCTTCAAAATATGCCTGCAGTCCACAAGTTCATTCCCACTCGGTGTTGTTATGCTGACATTTTAAAGTTTTTCTTCTGTTGCCATTACTGATTTGTCAATGTCACCGGAAATCCTGCCTACGTCCACGGTGATTGGCTGAACCACACGTCAATCATTTTGTTTCTTGGGCGTGTTTCTGCCTTGTAATCATTGCTTTACTTTCTGGTTGAGTGGCCATGACTGAAAACAAGACAATACTCTTTTAAAAGTTAACTTTAAACTTGGAGATCTTCTCTCGGCCTCACCCAGTAAAATTGTTTTATCTGTAAAACTGTGATAAGCCCCTCTGCAAATTGGAAAGCGGTTTTGATTTGTCTTTAACAAGAAATGAAGTTATTCTTATTTATTTAGTTGCTTTCACTATAGCTATAGCTATTTAAGGTTAATTACTTAAATATAGCATTGGTGGATTGTAACAAAGTACTATTTTGAGATGCTTGTACTTTACTTTAGCATTTATGTTACTTTATTCTTCTACTCATACATACATACAAGTAAGAGGTATTGTACTTTTTGCTCCACTACAGTTATTTTACAGCTGTAGTTACCAGTTACATTGCAGATTGTAATTTTACATAGAAAACCTACAACAAGCTTATACAATTTTATGTATTTTACTACACTATCCTATTCAATTGTATATAAAGTTGCACCAATAATAATCCAATAACATAATACTGAAGGGGCGGGGGGTTCTGTTGCATGGTGATCACTTTTACTTTTGATATATTATGTGCATGTTATTAATAACCGTTTTACTTAAGTATAATTATTAATGCATGTCTTTTACTTGTAATTTTACATGGTTGTATTGAATAAAAGTGTACTACTTGTGCGTTAGACACATATGCTGCTGTAGCACTGCAGTTTCCCCACTGAGGAACTAAAAAAGGTTTATCTTATCTTATCTTATCTTATCTTATCTTATCTTATCTTATTTTATGGAACCATTGGGCCATGCAAACAAGCCACTCAGTTTATGCAATAGCTACATACATGAATAAACAGCAACATGAATGACAGTTAATTATCCTAAATCACAATTTTATTTTCACAGTAGTTAGAGGGATATCCAGGGGCCAAAATATTCTAAAATATCTGTGCTCCTCTGTGCAATCCTTAAAAAGAACACAAGATGGCAGCAGTGACCAGGTGGCGTCAACAAACTGGCCTCTGCGGTTCTGTGCTGTAACACTGAAGCACATGGCAGGTAATGATTTATCACGGACATCTGAGCTCTAAACAAACATGCCAAGTCTAGAGTGATTTAGTGCTAGCTCTCATTTACATACACCAACTTAGTTAGTCTGATGACAGCAGTGTGTTTTAAAGGCAAGCCATGCAAATAACACACAAGTTTAGTCAAGCTCCATTTGCATCCTTCTGATATCAGAAGCTATGTTTTCTTTTCATCATGAAAAGATGAAGCTGTTTTTACTAGGGCGTTTGTTTGGGCGTTTGCTATTTTTGTGTTCTCTCCTGTTTTTTTTCTACACAGTACAGTTCATCATTTGTCTGCATTTACATCAAGTGTATCCTATCCAAATGAATTAAAATAAATATTATAACTAGAACCTGTTTAAGAAATAAAATGTGTCAGTATTCAAACTTTTGCTCTTCAGCCTGTCCTAGATCTAGCTTTTGTGCAATCTGGTGCTTTTAGATTTTTAACACAAGGAAATAAATCTTTTAAATCTCATGTTGGCTCCATATTACTCAGCCAAACTCCACTGGATGCTGTAGTGTGGAAAGAGCACTGGCAGGCGTCAGAGAAGAAAAGCATGTGCTGGAGAAAATAATATTTGTGCAGTTCATCTTTAACAATTCATAGGAAAAACGAGGTATGCATTGAAATAATGACTATTTTAAGACATGTTTAAATTAAGCCAAGTATCAAGTGAAATATGTCTTTCTTTCATTCTCTATCCATCTGTAAGTGATGACACTTAGATGACCTTGTAAGACATTCAAAGCGCTCCAGCCTGACAGCCCATCATTTGAATACCTCACATATCAATAAACAAAGCTGCACATTTAAACTTTGATCTTAACTTCCCCTCTTCAACAATTCTGCCCTTTCTTATATCTCTCTATAAAGGATGTGCACAGGGTTCCTGAATGTAAATTTCACCCAAATAAACAAATCTCATTAACTTTGCGGCTGAAGCCACCGCCCCCCTCAAATTCACCGAGCCAGGAAAGGGCTCGGCCGCAGTCATTTGGCAGTGAAAGGTGTAGTGGTTGTGGCTTCCATTCACCTTGAAACCTTCCATAAAAGGCTTCGGTGAATCCCTGGCGTGACATTTTATTCAAAGTCTATAGGTTTTTAAATGGATGCACTGAACAATAGAACTCTCATTTGCAGATGCAAAGAAGGTTCCTTGATTTCATGCTTGTTCCCTCCTTTTCTTTGATTAATCCCCTCATGCTTCGTTTGTCTCTAGAAAGGAAAAATAAAATAAATCTGATCGGAATCAATATGCCCTCAAAATGTAATGCAAAGAAATAATACTGTAACAAAATTCCCATCTCCCTTATGGGTCTTTTGTATTTTATTGTTATTTTACTTTTTAAACAGCAATTCCTTCCAGTAAAGCAACAAAACAAATTGTCAAAGTATTAATTATTTTAGCAATAGAAAGGACTCTGATAAGTTTCTCATATCAACTTTGAACTGAGGAAGACTGGTTTCCGTTACTAGTAAGAAGTCATTTCTCAAAGAAATTTTAAACTTGCAGGTATTTTTGAAAATACTTGTTTTAATGTATGTGTCTGTGTGATTACTGCTTTGTGTGACTGACTCATCTTTTTGTTATCTTCTACTGTGTGTAATTTATTCTCTTCCAAAAGAAGAGATTATCTTAGTGGGATTTACTAATTAAATTAAGCTTAACTTTCTTATTAATTAGAATTGAGACAGTAATGCATACTTCATTTTGTTCATTTATAGAGCAATCATTTTGATTATTTGCTGGTTTGTCAAAAAGAATTGTACTGAATGATTAATTACTCTAGTTATGGATACATTTTTGTAAAGTTCCAATAAATCATTAGTTGGAGTCATAGATTAATTTATTTTATTTTATTCATTTATTTAACAGGAACAGTAAAAAAGAAAGAACAGTATACGCTTAATGAGACAGTTTGTCTAAAATCTGTTGTCCTTGAAAAATACTATAACATTTCTGATCACAACATAATAATAGTACACATCCCACCAATAAATTATGCCCCATCATAACACATGGTAGCTATAATCTGTACTATGAAACAAAAACAAATTCTTAGGTATGAATAAAGTACAAAGGTATCACAGGCATGCTGTAAGCAAGACCTGCAGTGAGATGATGTACCCTGCAGCTTTTTTATGTAAAAATCCTCCTCTTTTTCTTTAAGTGAAGCATTTAAGTCAGAGACAAAGTGGATTTAAATAAAATACTAAACACAAACATGTATGCATTGAAAATACCTAGAAAGTATATCACAAAAAACTAGATTTCAATACAAAATCTCTCTTTTATGAAAACATAATGGAGATTTGTTATTTGGATCTCTAAAATATAGATTTTTCTTTAGAATAATGTATTAAATTTAATATTTATTCAGTAATGTTGTAGCTTTAGTTTTAAGAGTCTACAGACAGCTCATGTTGAAACAAAACTGCATTATTGATTGATGATTGATGAGTGTTATATGATATTTAAAATGAATGATATTTAGGGGCTTTGCGAAAGCTGAATGGATTCGGTCTGTCTGTTATTTGTATTTAGTTTTACTGTCAAGCATCAGACACACACACACACACACTTGTCCTCATGCACATGCACTGTGTTGATATCCACAGGTGTGTTATAATTAGTTTTACGTGAGCCACATTTGGCAGCGAGCTGTTTGCTTTTTCTGTGTGTTATCTGAGAGTCCCATTTGCATAACCAGTGCTTACATTGTGGTGCACTAATTTTATTTCTGAGTCAGATGATGAAGTGGATGTTTAAACAGAGAAGACAGCCGGCATCGAAATAATAAAGAAGCTATATTTACTATGTGTTGCAAATGTGCTTGTTTGATATGTTACAGTTTACATTAGATCAGTCACTATTTATGTAGGATTTCTATTATTCCAGTCGTAGTCCCACATAGTGTTATTACAGTAATAATGCATCCAATTTCTAGCAGCTAAAAGAACTGTAATCTTCTGCCTCCCTCTTTTCTTTTCTTTTCTTGTATGTCCTTCCCCTCATCTTTATGTTATTTCTCTTTATCTTCTGCATGTGTTTCTTTCAACCTCTACTTCTTACTTTATTTTCTGTTAGTTCAGGTAGCTTCTTGCTGTCACTCTATTTAAACGTCTACTCACACCTGAGAGATGCACGGCAAAATTCATCCTCACATCTTCACAAAATATGTGATTCTAAAAGTTTGGTAGCCAGTGAGCTAACCGCTAACGTCATAGCCAGCCTTGCTAGTGCTAGTCAGCCAGTCACATTAGCTGTCCAAGCTTCTTTATTTTCTCTTTACTGGGTTCTGCAGACATTTTGACTTGTCACAGCACACGTGTTACTAAAAGATAAATAAATGGAATCCAGTCATCATTCATTTCATTATTTCAACATGTGCTTTTCCACGTCAAAAACGTCTCGCAAATCTAAAATCTGCAAAAGTTATACCATTACAAGAGCGATCTACATTGAGACAGTCTGCATCACGGTTGGGTTTGGATCTCGGAGGTGTCCCGTTCAGCACTGGTTGTGTCGTCTCAGTCAAGGATTTCCTAAACCTTTGGGCTGGCTGCTCTATCTCTCTCTCTTTATCCCCCTGGCCCACTGAGTAGTGTTTGTTATTTCTCTCTTCAAGTGCTTCTTATGAAAGGAAAACTTCTGCAAGATTTACGGGCAGGTGCACCATGCCCTCCTCCATCACGCCACCCTCAGTATCTGCCTGCCGGTGCTCAATTTGCCAGAGCTGCTTTTGAGCTCTCTCTCGGGACCGGCGTCTGGTCCAGAGCAACGGCGCTGAGATCTTTTTCCAAGATGGTGCTGGGGTCATGTAGGAGGCTGAGAAGAGAGGAAACGCTGTCAGAGGAAGCCTCTTTGTAGTTGCTTTTGTTGCAGGTGTTCTGCCATTCACTGTTAAAGCTCGCTGGTTAATATTACAACCTGCCTGGCATCTGGTGGCCCGACCCGGGCCAAAGGAACAGCATGATGACCAGGGATGACCCCGGCTGATAATATCTTGTGACAGATTACAAAAACGCACAGATGTTGATTGTCAGCAGATGACAAGCATTCTGCACACACTGTTCAGATCTCTGACAGAAAATCATTGTCGAAATGATTATAGTAATATGTACTTGTTTAAGGTTAGGGAACAATCACGGTCATGGTTAAAAGAAACCTGACAATATGTTTAGACAAGACTTTACCATTAATTCATCAGTAATAATTATAATCCAATAATATATTATACATTATCCTGGAATGGGACATTCTGCATAATGAGTACATTTACTTCCTGTAATTTAACTACATTCTGACGCTACTTTTATACTTCTTCCACCACTATTCCTCCGTCACACCGGCCTTCTCCTTATGTATGTTTTACTTCCTCGTTGGATTTTTTGAGGCCTCCCTCAAAGAGAAGTCCTCCAACTGTATAAACATTTGCTTTAATCAATACAATCAATACAGACCCTCAAACCTCATCAACCAAGGAAAAGGACACTGCGGTCCCGCCCAAACCTGTTTGATTAACAAGTGAAGTGAAAAAACAAACCAAAAAATCTGACATCTGTAATTGAGTTGTGTGTCGTCTTCTTTCACCGCGCGTTTGGAATTGGATGAAACAGATGAATCAGGGCAGAATGGTTGGTTTGGCTCTTTTTACCCAAATGTGTTTCCAGCCCTTTCAACTTGTAGCAGAGGCTTGGCTGAAAGTGCAACGCCAGCATGTGTTTTGAACTTGTCACAGTGAATCGCTGCAGATCGGGGTTGGGGGTGGATGAAGTCAACTCTGAATACCTGCCCACCATCAACGCATGTTGAGCATCTGTGAGCTGTTAAGACCACTTCATCTTAACCACATGCACAGGAGTGGGGTTAGTGGCGTTAAGATGTAAAGAAGGGCACAATATGTCTCTCTGCATTTGTAAAGGAATGTGTCTGATGGTGAATTTCCAGTGTTACAGGAGAAAACGTATGAATGTGTTTTGTCTTGCAGTTCTTCTGAATTGGTGCAGAAAGAAGATACAAGAAGCTCAGGGATGATATACGATGGTATGTGTGGCATGCTGGGACTAATTGCTTGTTTCCACTCACAAAATTTAGCGTGTAACGATTTAACGAAGGACTGTTTTAGCCTGTGGTTAGAGTCATTTTCCATCCTTAAATCACCCAAAATACCATTACAGAAGGAATTCATAAACAAATGGCATCAATGTTCAAATAGATACTTTTAATTCAAAGAGGCAGCTGCTTCTGTTTTGTAGAAATAGAGTAGTTGTGAGGTCAAAATGTTTTCTGGGTCTCTGACCTGCAGTGGTTTGGAAGTGAGGTGTCAAAAGCCAAAGATCAAAGTGGATCTGTTGTAGCCCGGCTTGGAAATGTACTTATCAAGACATCTTTGGACTCGTCTTTATCATTCGTTTTTCTACACTTTGTTCACTTCCTCCACAGCCCTACAAACATGTTGAAGGCCGCCTGTACACAGAGTGTAAAGGACCCTCAAACTTTGATTTGATCTAAACTGATCAGTAGAATATTGAAAGGATTTGTCTTGAACTCTTGAAGATCTTTGTTTGTAGTGTTTTTATAAAAACTTTTATTTACTTATTTTTCCTAATTTAGCACCTTAAAATGATAGAATTTTAAATTGCACTTTGGTTTTTATAATTTCTGATTGTAACAGCTTTTAATGTTTTATTTCATGTCATTGTATCTGTATCTGTGCTTTTGTTCATTGTTGCAAACTGAATTGTCCGTGGATTATAAAGTGAAATGAAAACACCAAAAAAGTGGCGGTTTGGTGAATCTTAAACTTCCACACTTGCATTGTATTGTGTGTGAGGTATTTATACAGGTTATCACTTGCTGTAATGCACACCATTCTTATCGGAGTTAACAGTGTGCTAGAAGGTGATGTATGTTTTGTCAGCCCTGTGCTATTTGACAGGTTTCGGGGCTCAACCCATTACTGAGGTAACGACAGACGTGTTTTTGACAAACGGGATGAGGCACTGCCTTCAGATACATCAGCCTTCATCTTCTGACTCGAGGCTCAGCGCTCACTTTAAGGGAACAATACCTGAGATAAGCATTTAATTGTTGAATTCAAGCCTGTGGTATTTCCCCTGGAACTGCAGACGAAAGCCCATTGACAGCGATGGCAGCCGCCCTGCGCTGCAATTAATATGGGATTCCTCCTCTCACAAAGAGCTTGTCAAAGGGCCGCACCTCTCTCCTCTCAGGCCTTTCACAGTACAAATCCCCCCACCATTCTCCAGGCTGCAGTTAAAGGCCTCCGCCGCGCATTCAAAAGGCACGTTTCCCTCCTCTCTCTCGGAGCAGATGTGTGTGTAACTTTTTCACCCTGCACAGGAATCTTGTGATGACTTGTTGTCGCTCACAAACAGATTGACCTGTCATATTCGTCAGACCCAGGTTTTGTTATGGCATTAAGCAGAGAGGCAGCCAGGTTCAGTGACTGGGTCACAGCTAAACGTCTTCTCTGTACCTGTAGTCCAAGTGTCAGCTGGTACATTGACTGTTGAACTACTGTCTCCATTAGTGTCTGTGTTATATTTCAATTTAAGGCAATTTTGGGAACTAAGCACTTTACTACTTTACACTACATACTAATACGTTGTTGTTTTAAAACACGTAACTTTTGCTCACGCTACTCCAGCGTTTTATAACCCCTAAAACGGAGAGCTTTTAAAACGCTGCTGACCCCGTTTTAATTTGAAAACTCCAGATTGTGTTTGAGTTAGGACTGGCGGGAACAGAGACGTTTTTAAAAGGATAACGAGGACACCCACGCGTCCGCTTCCTGATTGGGTCTTATCAGCCATGACGTGACCTTCCCTGATTGGTCACACCCCTACCACGTGAGCCTTTCTCAGAAGAAAACAAACAACACCGGCCTTGACTACCAGCAGATAACAAATTACAACACTTACTTTTTTCTTTTGTTGCAGTTGATTTCTTAGTGTCTGTGTCAGTCGTTTGTGGGTTGTGCCTTTCAGTCTGCTGGGTAAACACCCAGCCTCCTTCAGTAGATTTGGCAGCAGAGTTTCACAGGAGATTTGTACTTATTAGTATGAAAAGAAATTACATATTTATTTTGGTTATGTGAGAATGGAGAGGACCATTTGAACTCAATCAGAGAGTCCCTATAATTAAGAGTAGAGTGGAGTAACGCTTGAATGTCTGATTCAATGGAGAGCGATTAATTGTTTTCCCCTCTGGTGTGGGCGGGGCTTAAATGCACTTTCTATACAGTAAATATCATTTTAATGCTATGGTTTTAAGATGTAATCTTCATTAACCCCAGAGGGTTAAACAAAGCTCTGACCGCTTTAGAACTATATATCCAGAGAGCCACGACATCAAACCCTCGAGAAAACCTTCAAAAGCCGAACTCTTCCATCTTATGGAAAAAAGTTATTTATGATGGTGTCATTTGTAATACATTCAAAGCCTGTATTGCCCTGCTGTTCATCTCCTGACAGCTTTCCACTGAACTCAGTGAAAGGCCAAAAGGAAAGATCTCACTCGTGAAGTGAATGCCATCTCCGAGAGGTGTGCTGACACAAGTCTGTACGATTCTATTTTTATTCTTCTGTAACACAAGTTACAGGAAGGAAGCTCTCTGAAAATTCATCTGAAAAGCCAAACATGCCTGAAATTGTCACAGTGATGCGTTTTCCAGAGGTTCAGCCGCACAGCTGGGATGAGTTTGTTCAGGCAAATTGCTGTGTGAGTCCATCAGTGAAAGTTAGACAGGGCTGGCTCGGAGCCACATCGTAGCGGGCCCACTGCAGTCATCAAGAGGAATTCGCTTTGCAGTCAAAGCAGAGAGGAGGCGAAAATGTTACATATAAATAACACAACAGATGCCAGGGAGCCAAACATGTTCAACAGAAAGACAAGATGGGTCACAACACCTTGCCATGATGACATATAGCTTTTTCTTTGGTACCCTTCCTTTTATGGGTCATCTTTATTTACTTACTTTAAGTATTGTGCTGTGTGTGTCTTCTTTGCACCTCCGACCAAATTTATTTAATTTTTGGATAATAGATTTTGTTTGATTTAGAAGCTGGGTTGCCAGATATACTGTAGTTAGCTAAGTGGCCTAAATCTGGTATCATGGTTACCAGAATGTGGTCAAACGCTGGTCCGAAGCTGGCCTGAGTGACTTCTTGCTGGAGCTGTATTTCAACTCCAGTCGGCTGAAACCGACTCCCCCAAGTTCAAACCAAACCTGGTAACCACGTACGAGCAAAACCTCCTCACATTTGGTGCCAGAACTCTTTACTACTAACTGATTTTAAGGAATTTATAGTAACTAAAGGTGCAGGACAAGGTCACGACTCTGTGGGAGACATCTAAAGCAGTAAAGGAGGAACTTTCTGTATCTTGAATGAAAAAGGGGGTTTCTGAAGTTGAAGCTGATTACAAATAGCAGCATTTTCAGTGTAACAAGTTACACAAACTGCAGGTGCTACATTATGTAATGAGTCATGACGACAAAGCCATAAAAACTACAGCGTAAAAGAGGAATCGTCTGAAACTAACCGAGTGTGACACAGCTTTAAGTGTGAAGGTGTTTGAAAAAGACCGCTAACTGACATGCAAACTAACTAACGTCATGATTTACATAAAAATCAGTTTTTACACGGTGTTGTCAGCCCCCTGTACATTGATTAACTCTGACTGGTTGTGGCTCATCGTGTCCAGATGTCAAGTGAAATTATTTCACCTTAATGGAAATGTGTTCCCTTCAGACACAAACGCATGAAATCTCTTTTGGCATCGGGAGCCGCAGATCACCTTCAAGTGAATTTAATATTTGAAAATGTAATATGATTCCAGTTCCTGTAGCTTTAGTTAAGCATGACGGACTTGTTGCTATAGTTCTGCTTCAGGTGGTGTTAGACAAACTGACCACATTGTCCTCTCTCTCTTGGGAGAAGACAAACACACATTTTTACAGTGTATTTTGTCTGAGAATTAAAAAACACCAGTTTGTCCGGCTGTACTGCAGGGAAGTGCAAACCAGATGCTCGATACAGCTCTAAGCGAGCGTGAATACAATGTTTTTAGTTTTCATATTTTCTCCTTTCACACTGACGTCAAAACCCTGAACATGTTTTCCCGTTCAATCTCTCCTTTGACTTTCTATGGAGCTGCTGACTTCTATTATCAGATCTTCACATGCATGAATCAAAAGGCCACAAATGTGTTGAAATTTGTTAGAAAACATAACATGTCTTTTCCATTCTGTTAGTGGAGGTAGGCTTGAATGTTTTTGTCTCTTTTTAATGAAACCTTGGAGCAGAAACGATTGAATCAGACTCGCTGACAGCACTGGTTTACCGTTTCTTCATGTTACTTTTAAAATATTCAGAGTGAACAGTAACATGGTGTGACTTAACGGGGAACAGGTGGACCTCCTTAAGCTGTAAGAAAATAGCAAAAGCATAACAAGGCCCCTGTGGTTTCCTAAGTGTGCCCTCATTTACCATATACACCCGCATATATCAGGGTTATAATCATTAACAACCAGTTCAGCAGGAGTTCACTGAGCACCGGGAGCCTGTGGAAGCCTGTTCTGAATGGGATATTTTGGTTTTCCCTGAAACCACACGAGAGAGACTGACCAAATGTTATGGTTTGCTTGTTTCACAGAGCTCAATTGGAACTATTTCCTTTCACTGCAGAGAGAAATCAAACGGGATTGAGTTGCAAATAATGGCCAAGTGCTGAAAATGTCCCTCAATTGCAAGCGATTTAACATGCATGACACATATTTGAATTTTAACGGGGGAAAAAAGAAGAAAAAAGAAAAGGAACTCAATCTGACAGTACTCCTGCAGGCGCCATTGCCCCCAAAATAACGATTAAGGCTTCTATCAAATATCAGCAGGGATCTAAAGTGGCTCCGCGGCGTCACATTGTCTTCTGCACGCCTCACCTCGGCAAAGAAACGTGATCGCACCGCGTTAAGAGCTGCTGGGAATAACAAGATGTAAGAAAAGGCACCAGCGTACATGCAACAAGTGAACACTTTTAGAAGGTAACCATTAGACTTTTGAAAACATACAGCAACCTTTCCACGCGGCGCTTCTCTCACAGTGAAGCAAGATCACTCAAAACCTCAAAGGGCCACAAACTCAGGAATTTTACAGAAGAGCCAATCCTGAAGAATGACACCACTTAAAAAAAAAGAATTATACCTAAACAAGCACTCTTGAGTGCATTCGGCTTCAGACAGCCTTAAGAGTGCCCCCCCTCCCGTGCAACAATTACCCCTTTTAGGATTGGCTAATCCTGAAATATGGACCTGTGACTAATGGCGGAATTTAGCAAGAAATCAGCTCCAGTTTCACGAGGCTTTATTGACTCTAATGCATGATGCAGATACCTTCAGCTATGATGAATGAGCGTGGGGATACTGTCAGGTTCACCCCTCCTCCTCCTCCTCCTCCTCCTCGTCTTTCACTGGTGCTTTTGTGCAGGTGATAATGAAAAGTGTCAGAGAAGCATGTAACAGGCCCTTTTTTCGTCCGCTTGCCAAGAGAATAAGCTGTCATGTCAACAACGACGTTTAAGTTCTTGTTGTTTTACAGGGCGAGGTGCCTCCGAGACGTTTTTATCTCCGTCATTGATACACTGCGATATTGTATCTTATTTTTGAGCGTGTGCCAGCCTGCTCTGACATTTTGCTACAGGGGGATCGAGCACAAAGCCACGAGAGCAGAGTTTAGTGTACTTCACTGCACAAACAAGGTATCAATCAGGGCATGAATGTGGATCTGAGCAGCATCGGCAATGCTGAGGATTTGTGAAGCTCCCTTTTGTTTGACAGTGACAGATATTGTGTTGATGAATTCATGCAGATAAATCACCCTCTCAAACTTTCCGTACTTGTGGAAAACACAGCTTCACTTTGAAGGGACCAGAGTCAATATTTGCATAGTTGCACCTGTGGGGGGGGGGGGGGGGGA
>JAVQJL010027860.1:0-11235 GCA_036024295.1 Nannoperca obscura
AGATAGATAGATAGATAGATAGATAGATAGATAGATAGATAGATAGATAGATAGATAGATAGATAGATAGGTAGATAGACAGATAGATGTGTGGCCTCAGGTGAGCTTGCTGTTCCTCCTGGGTGGCTTGAAGGTTGATGGAGGCTGGATTGAGCCTCTTGGGCTTCCTGTCAATCTGTCTGCTCCTATCACGTCTTTATCTTTATAATGATGAGATATGGGCTGAGATACGGGCTGAAGGTACTGTAATGTATTCACTCACTCTGGCAGGCAGACATTGACTTGTGCACGTGCGAGATTCACATAGCTCTGGTAAATATTCTAATATTCTAAGTCCACATACTTAGCTATCCCTATCGTCAAAAACCCGATAGCCACATAGAAGTAAGTAAGTGGATCTTGTGTGTAGAATATTTACCACAGAACTTAATTTTTGGTTTTAATAGTCAGCTAGCACATTTAAATGCACATTAGTATTCAGGTCTTATCCTGACTGTAATTGAGTTTGTGATATGATGTTTACATGGAGCGCAGAGAAATCTGGTTATAAATATTCCTCTATGCATGACTGTAATATTACTCAGGTTTTTGTGTTGGTGCAGGTTTGTCACTCTTTTACGTCCAGAAAAATCTTTAATTTCTTGACGAAGTTGCCTCAGCAGTTGAGGATGAACACACTGTGATTTCTGGCAGCCAGGTAACCCTTCTTTTTCATTCTGATGGATTTAACTTCTCTGTCTTATCTTTAGCAATAGAAGACGAGAGCAACAGAAGTCTCAGACTTTTTTCAGCATGTAGACCATCCCTGTACCACATCATATTAACTCTGATGCTAACTAACTACATAACTTGAGTTGAGGACACAACTGCCGACAGGCAGAAACAGCATTAGTTTGTTGGGATTCTGTGAGCACAGTGCTGTGGGTGATTTTAAGGGGAATTGTAAGCAAAGCTCATTTGGATGTTAAAGCAATAAAGAAGCTCTGGCTCTACTGGGGGAAATCTTTGATTTCTGTCTGTGTTCTCTGGTTTCATGAAATGCAAATTGGCTACTATGGCCATGAAAGAAGTAACTTGATTTCTATTTGGGGACTTTAGTGGCCCACATAAGCATATGAATGCGTCTCTGCCTTTCAGTGTGTGCACGTGTGTCTCTGCTGAAGATGCACTGATGTTTAAAACTGTGTCATCTGGCAAAATCATCAGAGCGCAGCGAAACGCCGCCGGGACCATCACCAACCACAAACTCACTGCTTGAAAGAGAGCAACGCACCATCCAGTTCCTCCTAAGTCCTTGCCTGAATTACCACCTCTGTTTGGTATTTGCCTCGTTAAAGCGCTTACAAGGGAACTTTAAAAAAGGTTTGGATGAAAAACAAAGAGGCACACAGACCCCTTGTCATTTTCTCTGGGCCTCTGGGCTTTGAGTTTATGGCCAGAGTTCCTGCTTTGTAAATAAACACCAAACAGCCGCCGCTCTGCTTTTACTTCACCAAAGGGAATATTTCAGCGTGTGTGTTTAATGAATGTGAATCTGCGTGCGAGTGGAGTTAGTGGACTTAATGTGGGTCTAATTAATGTTTTAGTTTACGTATGTGTCTATTAGTGTGTTTGTGCGCATATAAGCATTTTGGGTTTGCTTTGTGTGTCTGTGGAATTAACAGACAGGCACCAAAATAGGTTCGCTGTATCTCGTAATGTAATGTAAATAGCAAAAATAACATCTGTCAATTTTGCTGTTGTATGTCTGTCAACATGTATGCTAATTGTTTTTGTGAAAATGAACTGAAAATGACATAAATGACACAACATTTTTGCAAGAGTGTGTGTACAACAGGGAGCAGTCAGTCAGGGTGAGGAACAATGTGTGTCTCTGTCATTCATGTTACAGTGTTACAGCTCAGCTACAGCTGTGAGGAAGAAGACAGGGCCCATTTAATTCAGACAGGGAGGCTGAAGGAGCTTTGAGGGGGGAAGGGAGCAGCCACAGGGTTTTTTTTTACACACTGTCACATGTCCTCCCTGCACCTTGTGCTGCAGTCGCCTTGCTCTCCTCAAGTGTTGCAGGAGACATGATGAGCAGTGAGAGCCCCCCATCTGCCACCGCATCCAGCTATGATGCACAAATGGTATTGGACAGCTTTATCAATGATGAATTGGGTAAAACACAGCAAGACGTGAGGAAGGATAACAAACATAAGCATGAACACTCATAAATCAGGACGGCTTTGCTTTTAGCGGCCAGGCGTCGTATTTAGCAGATACCATGAGGTTGACAGTGGAGAGTTGTTCTTAACTAGAGTAAAAGCAAAATTACTACAATGTAAAATATAGTCCATTTCAAGTAAAAGTCCTTCATTTAAATCTGACCTAAGTACAAATACATTATTATAAGTTTACTTAAAGATAAAGTACTCATTTTGCAGAATGCTTCCTTTCCTTTTATTATAGTATTATGATAACATGTAAGCAGTATTTACATTTTTAGGGCTACAGCTAACAGATATTTTCATTAACAACTGATTATTTTCTTATTTTTCATTTGGTCTATAAAACTTAAGAAGATGGCAAAAAAATGCCTGTCATGTCCTGTCATTACAGTTTAGTCCAGTCAGCAGTCCAAAACCTTAAAATATTATATTTATTATGATGTAAAACAGAGGAAAGCAGAAAAATCCTAATTTCAGAAGCTGAAACCAGCAAATGTTTGTTGAATGAATCAACTACTCTACTAAGTAACCAGTAACTGGATAGCTATCAAATAAATGTTGAGTAAGAAGTACAATATTTGACAGTAAAATGTAGCACTGTAGAAGTATAAAGCAGTCTAAAAACTCTGGATGTGTCTAATTTGTGTTTAAATGTAAATATGAATACGTTCCAGTGTTGACTCTGGAGACAGACGATTTGAGGTGAGACCCATGAGAGGCTGACATCAGCGACACTGTGATGCTCTGTCTGCTGAAAACAAGCTGAACTGTGTTTTCATGTGGCCCCGAGGAGCCACTGGTTAATAAAACCAGTCGGACAGTCTGTAACATCACGAGCCCTCTGGGAACAGGTCGACTCCACTGACACACACACACGGTCGTGTACATGCACATTCTTAAAGACACACAGTCACGGGCATGAAGGCAAGCAAGTGGGTTTAGCGCTCTCTCTACACACACACACACACACACACACACACACACACACACACACATACACACACACACACACACACACACACACACACACACACATACACACACAGCAGCCGGGAGCATCTCATGCCAGGTGAAGCTTAAATATATTTCTATTTTAGCTCACAAAGGGACGCAGACAAAAACCTGCTTAAAGTGATGTATAGAGAAAAAGACACCTGCGAGGGATTTATGTTTGACATAAGGCTCCCTCGTGCTCCCCAGATACAAAGATGCCTCTGAGGCATTTTTATCTAATGATATAGGATGCTAACGTGCGCACAGTGTCCTCGCTGACATGCTGATGTTTACCATGTTCAACAGTTTAGCGTATTAGCATGCTAACATCAGTTAATTAGCACAAAACACAAAGTAAAGCTGAGGCTGATGGGAGTGTCAATAGTTTTGCAGGAAAGTACAGGACAAATTAATGATTTGATCTGGTGATGGCGCTAGATCAAAGATGAGATAACCTGCAGTTACATTTAACATTTTGCATTGTGATTTCATTTATTTGTGGCACTGAGCATTGAGCTTGCTATCATGTGGCTCTATGCCGGTGGCAACAACACACTACATTTACATTTCCCCATTAAATTCAGCTACAAGCAAGAACACAAATGTCCTGACTCATTTTCTCGTGCAAATAGGACAACATAAGCCTACAGGTGAGAAAAGCGGGCTTGTGACAGATATTTATATACCAACTGGCAAAAACTAGGGGGAGTCTATGAATTAGTAATGCTCTCATAGGGAATACTACTGTAGTGCCTCTGAGCAAGTCACACAACAGTAAAGCACTATGATGTTGCTGGGCAGCTCGTATTAGTGAACTGACCTTAATTTGTCCTTGATTTCATTTGACTTCTGTCGTTGCAGTTTTTCAACAGCGAGGCTAATTTGACTCTCCTGATAGCTTGTGGCTGATGGATTAACTACTCATTCATTGGTTTGTTTGTAAAGCACCATCAGTCCATATATTGATTGCAAGACTCATTGGTACTGTAAGTATATTGATTAGGTTTTCACACTGTTCGGCATAGCCTTTTCACTATCTGGATGTCAGAGGTCGAAAGTATAAATCACTGGACTGTACTCAAGCATAAACTGCATGTCCTTGGCTTTTTTAGCAACGCTAGCAGTGTGGCCCTAGGGATTGTAAAGGCGGTGGTCGGTCCACCACTTTGGTAACTGAAATATCTCAACAATAACTGGATGAATTGGCACAAACGTTTCTACAGACATTCATGGTTCCCACATGATGTATCCTAATGACTTTGGTGATCCCCGGACTTTATCTTTAGCGCCAAACTATGGGCTGGATTGCCATGAAATTCATGTTCCCTTGCGCCATCAAGTCAAAACTGTAATTTTGATGAACATAATAAATATTATATCTGCTAAACATCAGCACATTTACATTGGCATTTGGAGCATTTTAGCATGACTATGTTAGCATTTAGCTCAAAGCACTGCTGTTCTGCCTCACAGACCTGCTAGCTAACATGCTTGCTAACATGCTGACTGCACTAATGCGATGTGGATTATCTATGAAAGAAATTTAAATGTTTCAGGCATGTAGGTTAACATGAGGCTACATTAAGTTTAAAAGTGAAATATTTGTTGTGATGTCTTCATCTTTACTACCGTGTGTCTTGTGAGATCGTGTTTCATATAACAATTTGAGCTTTACAGGAGTCACAGCATTCATTTGACAGAAAAAGACATCTAGCGTTCGGCGGGTCACTGCTGCTTCACCTACTTACAGGAATTGTTTGGAAAGTCCTGTCACTGTTGCAGAGCGTTGGGCTCCTGCTGCAGTGACAGAAATATGAACATTTCTGGATCCAAGTCGAAAGATTCACCCATGTGGGGACCACCACATGCATTCCAGCTGTGATGACACAGAAAAGGAAGCCGTGACACAGAAAAAAAGCCAGCAGAGATTGTAGCCTAATGGGTTAGTGTTCCAGTAGTGTGCCTTTCTGCACCAAGAGATGATGTGATGTAAGGCTACACAACAGCGGCTTTCAGCCAGCAGTGTAATCGTGGCCTGGTCTGCCTTTATACCGCTCATGCATTGACAGAGTCTCCTTACATATTCATGTGCTGGGGGAAAAGGATTTTGTTGCTCTGAGAAACTAGTAAAAGTCAGCAGTTAAATGTTTAATGGCCGCTGCTGTGCTGAACTTTCAGCATGAAGGGTGATGAGATGAAGGGATGGATGGAGGGCAGGATGGAAGAAGTTAAAGAAGAGACATGGTGGAAGATTCTCCACGGGACTTTTTTTTACATGACACAAATGGTCTCTGCCCAACACTACCAAAAATACATACACAATAAAATAAAATAAATAATAAGGCTGCACACATGGGTAAATCTAAATTCTGGTGCTATAATAGGGAAGTTGTTTGAAATGAGACTCTAGCGTTGGGTATCTTCTCTGTTCACAGGCAATGGTGCGTGGGAGCTTATGAGCAAAACTCCAAATATTCTCACTACAAGTGCTTCCTGAAGGATTGTGCTCTTTACTGATGCCATGTTACATCCTTTCTGGGTAATTAAGTCCATCAAACATTTAAAAATGTTAAGTTATATGCTGCTACAACTTAGGGCTGCAGAAATGCAAAGTTCCCTCATTTCTGCTGATCTGAATCAAGGGTCTGATGATAGTATGTTGCATAGATTTGCACAAAATTGATTTTAGAGCATAAACTTTATTTGACTTTAACAATTAACAACATGGGAAAAAAATTTGTCACTTGTACCTAAAGAGCTGACAGGACGTATTTCTTTCAATGGACACTCATTGGCTGTTGTGGAGATTGAAACTATGAGTTTCAAATTACAGGATGGTCTCAAGCCTCTCAAGCTTTGTGGAAGAGAAACTGTTTCAAAAGAAATATTCAGAAATAAACTTGCTTAAATATAAATATATGGATATGCTAGTATTCTAGCTTACCATGCACAGTCTGATAAAAAAAAGGTGAGTTTGAAAAGACATCAAATGCTGAGCAGTTGTTCAACTTGCAAAGCTGCAGCTTCTGTCACAGTTTTATTATTTGTTACCTGGGATTGAATTTGTGTCAACAGTGTCCCATAAATACACTGAACCAGCCAACTTGAACATCCAGTTTCCCATGATTTATGTCCCTCCAAAACCATTGAATGGCAGCACTTCCAAATCCGGGTCAAAAACAAACCCTAAGGTTTTGAATGGTAAGTCAGTAAAACAGCATTTTGACCACAACTGTTTTTAAAACAGCACAAACCAGAATGTCACTGTAGAGATGCAGCTCCTCTCGATAGGGAGGGTCACCATGACTGTACAGTGGTGTCACCACCAGCTGTATCCTGCTCTTACTTTAGTCCCGGCCTCACCACTCTGGGTTTGTTATGGATCAAATTGAAGTGCCCTCTAATCACCAGGCCGCAACAGCTGCACTGTTCACTGGGCAGGGCCGTGCCGTGCCGATCCGCCCCACAGGGGTTAAAGTTGATACCCACATCTTTAATTTGGGATATATCTGGGGTATTTAATCACAGAGCTGTGGGAAGCTGAGGTAAACTGTGGGCCATTCATTACCCTGTTGTAACCTCTGCACACACCCACCCACATACATATGTGCATGCATGCATGCATGCATATGCACAAGTCCTACATTTTGCACACATGCACAGGCGCAAACATATGTGGAAAGTCATGTGAGCACACTTACATATTCAAAATGTTTATATTTTATTCATACTCATTAATTACATTAGCGTGCATGTAATAAAGAATAGGGTATGGTTTTATACACGCATACAATGACACACACACACACACACACACACACTGCCCTACACTCTGCCCTCCACTTCTCAGCAGGCTTCCCCAGTACTATTCCTCCTCCTCAGGGGCAGTGGTGAATGTCTCATCTCATCCCATCACCCTCCTCCTCCTCCTCCTCTCCCTCCTCGTATTCAGATTAAAATAAAGGGCAGAGGTGCTTCTCTCCCTTTCTTTCCACTCCCCTTTCACCTTTGCTTTTGCTTACAGTCATCGCAAAAAAACTACAGAAGGCTGAAAGAGGCGGTAAAAAACCCAGTTGTTTCACAAAAACGGCTGTAATTTTAAGATGGAGTCATGTCAGAAGTTCACAACATTATTGCAAATTATTTCTCACCTTCTGAACTGATGCAACACAAGGGTTGTGTTAGCAATACGTCAATCTTATCCAGACTGTCTGCACACAGCGATCATTATAGGGCAATGAGGGGTGTGAGTAATACAAGGGATATGCGGTGCATTTTGGACTTCTTTTAGGCCAGTAGTCACATTTGGTCTCTCCCTCTGTCACAGACATACACAGACATGTATTCTCTTTCTGCATCATGCGTCTGCATCTCTTTATGGTTTTGTGTGGTTCTGTCCACATTCCTTCTCTCCTTTCCCCTGCAGCTGTCCTTCACACCTCCAGGCTATCAGCTTCACTGTAGCTACTTCCAAACATCCTATTTTTATTTGTCCAGATTCTAGCAAATATTCTTGAAAATATTGAAATTAAATTTGCGTGGTTCTCACCGAGCATCTTTTTATAAGTGTTACACAAATAACCCTAGCTCCAAGCTCTTCAGCTAAGCCTCGCTGTTACAGAGTTTAATGAACTGAACCTTAACATGGTATAATGGCACCACACGAAGCCTCCAGGTCTTCTTTTGGCCTAAAATGTTTATCCAACTGGTGAGTAAAAACACAAACTAAAAAAAAAATATTATCAGCACATTTATAGGCACACTTCTTATTGATAGCAGCTCTCCTGACAGACAGCATTAGGAATTTCCTATTTTAATTTCACTCGTGTGTATTCATCACCATTTGCAGACAAAGGCGTCTGCTTCAGCATTAAGCATGTGAAAACACTTATTGGGAATTTAAAACGCGTTTTTCCAAAACTTTGCAGTTTCCACTAAGAAAATGAAATGGAAATGCTTGGATGTGATAGAAGAACTTGGCACGGCAAGTGCAGCAGAGTGCTGATACTCTAAGCTCAATTTTCTTTTCAAGTGTGGAGGAATAGATGTGCTGAGAGTTAGCAGCAGGCCCCCCTGTGACATTTCAGCTGTGACTATCAGTGCTCATCGGAGTGCAGCCGAGACATTTTGTGTGTGTGTGTGTGTGTGTTGTTTTGACTCGAGGCCACTGTGTTACCAAACACAATGGTCTGTCAGTGAGATGAAGAACGGAGGAGATAGTGAAGGAAAGGCGCAAAGGAGAAACAGAGAGGAGGAGCAGACAGGAGGAGGAAATTGAAGGGGCATGGAGATAAAGTAAAAGATGGCGGATGAAAGAAACGGGCTGGGGAGTAATGCGTACGGTAGGTGGATCAGCTGCAGGGCTTAGAAGCAGGGAAAGGTGAATAAAAAAATAAAACTACAGAAGAGCACAATATTTTATCTCAGGGTTCTTTTGAAATTGGGCCACCCGTTCATTATTTAGCCAGGTAAGACTTAAAACTTTAAAACTCTGATTCAGTCTTCCACTACTATGAATAATTAACCCTACATTTGGCCTTGGACTAGAGGGCAGAGAGAAGGAATAAACCCGATTCAAAAGGTTAGGATGTGGGTTACTGGGAATCAAACTGCTGACTCACAACTATATTATAAGAGAGGGAATAATTACTGAACAAATATTGAACCGGCTCAGTAAAATTCTGTCCTTCTTGATTTAACACTCTAGATGTCTTGGCTTCTGTTTGTGATGCCAATCTGTATTTATTCATCCAGTGGCTTTCAGGCCATCCAGAGCCTCTTGTCACACCCTTCCTCATCTTCTCCTCACTGTTCCTCACCCCTCTCTCTGAGGAGATTCAGTGATGCAGAACCGATGTTTCAGCATGCACGATGAGGATGAGGAAGACTTTGGATGTTGCAATCCACACATCCCGGGAGTAGCGATGCGCTTGTGATACCGGACAGAATTGGGGGCATGATTACTGAGCCCTTCCCTTGAGGCCACATGCTGGGTGGCAAGAGGAAAAAAGAAAAGGAGTAAGGGGAACAATGTTTTCCTTAGTTCAACTCTGTTGGATACAATTATGTTTATATGCAACTAATCTGCATCAGTTACTGCTTTTAAAATAAGCAGGCAAAATGTACTGTTAGTGCAGAGGTAGTGTGACATCCAGGGAGAAGTCAGAGTGGAGCTTAGGGAGGTGGAACACCCAGTACAACCACAGACTCCTCAAAACATATTTACAGTACCCAAAAATGCAGAATGACCCATTTTCGGAATTATATATACTGATGCATTAATGGATCACTTCAATGTTACAGCTGGTAAAGGTGGAGCTAATTTAAACTACTACTAAAGGTATCAAGTAAATGTTGTGATTTCACTCATGTGTATTCATCACCATTTGGAGGAACAGAATTGAATTCCCCTGTATATTGAGTACTGCAGTGGAAGGCAAAACCCGGCCCTCTAACAACAATATCTGGCGCCCGATGAAAGCCGAAGTTTTCCTTTTCACAGTTTGCATCAACATGTTTGCATAATATTTCACAAATCCACTGTAGGTAACAATGTAAATAACAGGCTTGTGTAAATCCCAATAAACGTGACCTTGTAACAACAAATATAATCAAGGTTTGTGTCTCAAACAGAAATAGGCAGCAGTCTAATAAACGTAGTGTGCGGATACATACAGCAAAACAACAGCAAAATATTACAAAACAACACGTTTTACAAATTGGTTTTATTCTTAAAATAAATGAAATACCTCAAAATAAAATACTCTGACAACATATAGAGTGGCATTGATTTTCTGGCCTACGGAGTACTGTATGTGGAGGGAATGACATATATTCTACCTTGACCTTAAAGTTCCTTCTGCTGCATATCTCGAGTTTCGTACCCTTCTGCTGTATATCAGGTGGTATCTGGGGTTTAGATTTATCCAAAAGCATATATATACACCATGCGACGATCTGAGGTGTTTTGTTGGGAAACGGCCATGCAGGGGATTGACGAGGATCTATCTATCTCCATTATCAGATGTTTCCTGTGACAAGTAAAATATAGCGTTTATAAAAAATCCATACAGCAGATTGTCATTATTGATACACCCGATGAGACCGAGCTTCCACTTGCAGCACTGTGCTTCAGCCTGGGAATACATTAACTTTAGGAGCAGTGGTCAACTACAGGCATCTCTCTCTCCCACACTCTCCATTCCTTTTCTTAAAATAAATAAATAAATAAAAAATCTCGGACGGACGTGGAGGAAAATGTGGGGGACTGTTTCAAATGTCAGGCAGCTGAGATCAATTTATGAGCAAATGGCTGAAAAGGACAGACCTTGAGCTGCGGGGGAATTATTATTATTTTTTTTAAAGATGTGCCAACTAAATGGGCGCTGATGAAGACTTATGTTGAGTAACAGGATGCAGCGTTAAATAACTGTCTGTGGGTGTGAGTCAGAACTGGAGATTTAGGTTTAATCTGGATTAATGATGACGAAGAGCCCCCATTGGCCTGCAGTTTATGATTTAATGAAAGCAGGGAAGAGGCAGACCCCCTGGGGCGATGTGTGTGTGTGTGTGTGTGTGTGTGTGTGTGTGTGCAGGAATGACAGAAATAGAGGCGGGAATTAATAGTGAGTGGGCATGCACTTGTGTGTGCGTGTGTGTGTGTGTGTGTGTGTGTGTGTGTGTAGCCTATCCATTGGTGTTTAAAAGCACATAAGTGCAAGCAGTCACTTCATGAATACAACACCCTGCAGAGATAAGACTGGCTAAGTACAAGGCTCAATTATTTACTGTTTCAGGGGTTTAAGAGAATTGGAGGGGCTTCATAAAAATTGAGGCTTTTGTTGTTGAGGGGGTGGTGACGTTTAAGCGACGGCCGCTGAGCCATTAGCAGGGGTCACCTCTAATCTGAGTGTATGTTGGTGATGGAAGAGTCTTTCCCTCTGACTGGGGAGGCTGCTGTGCCTGGCAGGAGGAACCCAGCTCCTGTTTAAAGATGATGAACGATCTGACGCTCTTGAAGGGGGGGGGGGGG
>JAVQJL010027868.1:0-15895 GCA_036024295.1 Nannoperca obscura
AGAGAGAGCGCTTTCCCTGTGTCATGGTTAGAAACGAAAAACAGCAACATCCCAGAAGGCAGTACTTTGATTCAGTTGATCAGCAATAACAATATGTGTGTGGGTGTGTGGAGAAGTAAAAGGCAGATGATTGTAAATGAATAAACAGTGACAACATGAATGCTCAGATTTACGAAGATGCTCAAAATTGCACTTGCACTGTTTCTTTGACTGAGTTGCGTTTGTTACCGTAGAATCACACCGAGAAAAGGGAAAACACTGCTTCAAAACCTTAGTTAATTAATCAGATAGTCAAAACTGAGTACATCCAGCTCTGAGGCTGGGAATATCCAGATGAAATCCAAATGATTTAATGTGGATCCTGAGTGCAGGTGCAGACGGTGCTGGCCTCTTTGCAAATGTGCACAACACCCTCACAGCACCTGTTCATATGGCAACCCGCAGCTCCTCATTTTCCAGCCATTTCAGGAAACAACTTGTGACAGCACGGCTGGTGTTTAACCAAGATACAGTGGCGAAAGCAAATAGAAACAAGTTCAAGCCTCTGCGTCTGAGCTCCGCTGCATCTGTGGCACACAGAGGAGTGATAGAATAATATACCTGAGTGGCTGATGTGGTTTAGAGACTAACCTCCTTTATCTACAGATGATTCTCCACAGATGGCCATTCCAGAGGCATTGTCCTGTTGATTGGTTCTAGCTACTGCAGAAAGATTTGATGCTAAACAATGAATCCCGCTGAATTGTGGGAACAGCCGCTCATTGCTGCACAGTGTTGCCTGTGCTCCCCGACATCCCTAAAGCCAATTTCAACGCAGTAAAACCAAGCAGAGGAGCGCCTTCGCATGTGACTCACTGCTTTTATCTATCTCACTGGATAATCATGTATTTAGCTCAGCTAGCTTCATATTCATTTTCCAGTTTCCTTGTGTATTTGAAAGAGAGCCCTTGAATTATTTATTGATGTTGTCCTCCACGCCTCAGGCCAGCGCACCAGCCCGTCCTTTGTGGAAACAGTAGATAAGCAGGACATCAAGAACAGCACCTCCTGTGGTGCCAATCAAAGGAAAGCCATTGGATCCCCAGCACTTACTAAAGCCGGTGATATGGCAGAAGGACATGATGACCTTGCTAAACTGTGACACTGGTGTATCCGCTGTATTGATCCATCATCTTATCTGACTGCTCTCCATGGAGGGAGTGACGCCCTTATCTCCTGTTGGGGTGGTCAGCCGCTGCTCCTCAACTCAAAAGTCACCCAGTAGAAGATCTAGAAGAAAATATACCAAAGAGACATGGCCTGTTTTTTTGGTGTCACATTTAACTTCACAATCATTGTTAACTACATCATGAATAATAACGTAATATAATGGCTAAAATAATATATTTGATCAAATATAACAGTAGCATTTTATTTTACAGGACAACTTACTATTTATAATTTGAAATAATTAGCACAAACGTCAAAGTAACTGTGATTCCTATCATGAAATGATGTCCTAACCTACATAATAATACATAATAACCATTTATAGTACAGTAATTATTGGGGAAGTATTCGTTTTTCTAGTTATTTGTAAATAAAGGTAATTGCCTCAAATGCATAATACACCCCAACGTAATTAAAGGTAAAGTAAAATGAATGTTATATGGGATACATGGTAATGTTCTAATTAACGTGTTGAAACATAGTGCTTATGTATGTTCATGTTTGCTGATATTACCAAAGTAGGATAACCACAGTACAATTATGTCAGAAATATTAGACAACCATCAAATCTATTCAATTATTCCATATTAGTCACTACAGGTCAATTCCTTTTTGTGGGTTAATTTATTGCTTAAATACATTTTGATTACAAATATTGAGTTTAATTACACAATATATAGATTTGAACCGTTTTAAACATGCTTCTTGTTATTTCTTGGTGCTCGCCACAGATAATTGCCCTTTTGTAAAAGCACTTTTATTATGAATTATGAAGAAAATACTTAGTGTATGATTTGTGAAGGTATTTATAATTACACAGTACACCTTGCAATTACTGCGCTGTAATACACATCAATACTGCTGTACTGCTATACTGCAAATTGCACCTGAGGGTAGAAAAGCCAAATAAGATTAGAGAGAGAAACAGAAGGGTTGAGTTAGTTGAACAGTGGAATAAATCAATTTGCTTTTCAGCTTACACGGTGTCTTTATTTAGTCCTTTATTTAGCTTAAATTGTCTTTTTATTGACTGGTGGGAGACTATGTGTCAACATGTCCCCCTGGATAGTGTTAAAGGTCTGAAACTCTTTCAACATACTCACTGAATGCACAAACTATAAGCAATAAATACGATCCCATTTTTGCTTGGTTCAGAATGCCTTGATTTATCCCAGATTAAATCACCCTGTGCTTTCAGGACAAATGATCTGTCTCTAAGGCTTGTGGGCAGCCAGCATGACAACTAACATTTGACATAACTGATGGCTTAAGGGCAGCTGATATTTCCATCCTGCAAAAGAAAAAAAAAGCCTGATCGCACAGAGAATAAAGGTGGCACTGACATTTAAACTGTATGTGTTCACTCCTGTGTAGAATTGTTTTGTTAATCTGACGCTTCATGATGGGGACTGTGAAAAGAGGGTCACTGCAGCAGCTTCCAGGGTTAAAGTCTATTTTCTCTGCAAAAAAAGGGAGGGGATAAAATCCCCAGGGAGAGCTGGATGTTCAGCTGCAGTCATGAGACACACTGTCATGCAACAGTAAAACAGTATTACTGATAGCAACACAAGGGCATCGCCTTGTTGCCCTGTGACTTTGACTAGCAAGTATGAATTTCTCTTTTGTGGTCAGTGTAGTCTGAAGGAGGAAGACGGTTCATAAATCACACAGACGAGTGATGAATCGAGGAGCGCTCACAGTGTGTATTTCACAATTTGTGTCGTGAATCTTCTTCTGTTTTTTACGTCAATACAGACATGGAGATATTACACAGAAAGACTTAGACAGGAGAATGTATTGACAGCGTACAGTCTCATCCGCGCTATTATGGGGACATAAAATGAACACCACTGTGTATTGTCATAGTCCAAATGTGTGATACAATAACTGAACCATTTTGAGTGAGGTAACATCTGCGCACTGGCTCAATTCTAGTCATTAAAAAGAACATGATTGAAATGAGATGGTACATGATAGTGCCCTCTGGGGAAACTAAGGTGAGTGTAATATCATTTCATGAATGTTCCACTTGAGGTTTTCTCATTATCTTGCATTAACCTCTCCAGTCAACATGCCCGTGAGGAACAAGCAGATCATTTCTTCAGCCTTAACATCTCTGACCTCGTGTGACTCGCATTATTTTTCACTACCACTCCCAGACTAGTTTACAGGAAAGCCATTACAACAAGTAATACATATTTGGTGGATATAAATAGCCAAACTAATTAATGTAGCTATCAAAATCTGTAGAGTTGCAGTGCTCATCATGGAGACCTGAACACAAATCTGGTTCAGTTTTTATATGACTGCATTTGTGTTAACAAAACGTACCACATGTACTCAGAGGAACTAAATCTGGAACACAAATGACATTAGATTAAACTGTAACCCTCCCAAAGAAACAAGACTGTGTTCAGGTTACAGTACAAATGCGTCACTTTTTTCAGTGACCAGGGGTGTCAATGTAGGTTATGAGATAGTGGCAATGTTACACATAATTATAGTTTTTATTATTATTCCTTAGATGTATCACAAAGGATATTCATTGGCATGTTAGCACTAATGTTATTCTGCATCACCCTGCATCATGTAATGCATTACAACACACAGCCATGTAATAAATACTATCTTTGTGAATGTTTTGAACCCCTTTATTTATATAAAGGTAACATTTATATTTTTTATGTATTGTGCACGTTGAATAATTTATTTTTATTTTCCTTGTTTCTTATGGGCTCTCATACACCAAACAAAAAAACAAACAAACAAATGTATTACTGACATTAGATGCAACTTAATTGTCAAATCAGTGCACTTCATTAAAGGTTGTTGTGACCACAGATTAGTTAGAGTCTAGTGCAGAGAGTCCATGCTTACTGAATTGTATAAACATGGATATTTCCCTTAAAATGATACTGAGCGACACTATATCCTCTTAAAGTGCACGAGAATGTCCACAGTTTTACTGGAAGATCAGAGACATCTACTGGCCGTAAAACATACTACAACACAACTGAAATCCAGTGATTGGGGTTTTCTGTCATTAAACTCCAACCATTTGTTGCCCAGGTCACAACTTTGAGGATTTGCTTTTGTGATGCCTAAACAATGTTCAAATGCCCATTATTTCCACCATCAAATAAAGGTTGTAGTGTATTTAATTACTTCATTTGACCAAAAAAATGCATTCTGGTTAGGCACAGAAAAATCATTTAATTTGTTTACAAAACATGCAAACAAATATCAAGTCAACACATTTTATGGATATTAATACATCAGTGCTTGATCTTCACAAAAAGGATACATAGTGTCGAAAACATTAAAAGCTGCTCATATTTTGACTCCTGTTGCACCCTGAATAAACAGTTCAACGGTCGGCTAATGAATACTTTTGGGCTTTATTTTACAGCTTAGTAAAAGATATACCAGCAATGACTGTGACTGTTTATATAGAGTTGTGATGACGTTTTACTAAATAGAGTGCTCTATGTCTTTCACATGTTGCAACCAGAAAAAAGTAGCACCTGATCCTGCAGAAACCGCCTTTCACCTGAACATCGTTTATCTCATATTTAAATTTCTAAAGCCTGTACAGAAGGCAATGTGTGATAAGGAATGTCAATCATTCACTCTACAACATCTAACAGTGAACCTCAGCAAAGAACATATATAATGTAACAAATCTCCAGCAAACAGCACAGTTACTGTACATTATCAATAATGTATCAATAAAATCCCTTCACCTATCATATCTTTTACAACATGTGAAGTTCAGCATTTGTGTGAAGCAATAATCAGGTAACGTGTAACTGCTGTGATTTCTGATTCAATCTGTGTATACATGTAGTGCACGTGTGAATAAAATAGTTGCCAGTGTGCGTGTGTGCTAGGTCCTAATTTATCTATACAGTGAGTGCCATGAGTCTGATATCTTAAAACTCTGGACTGTTCAAGTAGAAACTGAGATCAAAATGTTAATTTTCAGTAGTTCAAGAGCTACATTATGTAGGTCCAAACATGACAGCTAATGTCAACAGCAGTAACATAATCCAACCGAATTAAATGACAAACAAAAATACCTTGCATTCCTAAATTTCTTACCTGATATGGCAAAAGATCAGCATTTTCACTCAGTAATAAGTATCTCACCAAGACATCAAATGTGGATGATATACCAATACCAACAACACTCACTGTATATAATTTTCCATACAATCATCCTGCCTTTTCTCTCATCCCTGCTTCTCCACATTCTCCAAACCAACTCTTACTACCTCAATCCTTCATTATAGCAAAACTAAGTTCCCTTTAACACACCTCTTCTCCCTTTTTCCTCCCTCTTGAACATAACAACAGAGCCTGGTCATTCAGCTGTCTGTAGAACCGCTGTTCTTATTCTTATTGCGACTGAGAGGGAAAGTGGACTTGCTCTGTGGCTGGGTCATTTTGCTGGCCAGGTAGACAAAGGGTTCAATCAGTGTGCACCGGTCCACCACCGACACCTCCCACAAACGCACCTTCTCATTTTTCGCCCAGTTCTGGGCCATGTTAGAGTCAACTTTCTTCTCATTCTGCTTGTCCAGCTTGTTACCCAGCACAACAATGGTCACCTGTGGATCAGGATCACCTGGTTAGCCCATCAGTGTAATCTCTAGCTCCGTCTACATTAGTGTGCTACAACTACAATATTAGCAATAGATAATGGACAGTTGTCTGTTGGGACCTAAAGAAAATCAAGATTCAAACAAGATAACATTCAAATATATGATAATATAATAAGGGATAGATCTCAATACATAGGCCATTAGAATTAGAGAAAACAGTTTTGGGTTCTCTAGATTAGTCCCCTTTAATTTAACTCGGCTTTTTTAAAGTACCCCCAAATTAATTAAATTAATAAGAAAAATAAATACTTATAATACTTAAATTCCAAGACTCCACGCCCCAGAGGAGCCAAGGACTACAGACCTGTGGCACTGACCTCCCACATCATGAAGGCCCTGGAAAGACTCGTCCTGGAGCAGCTTGGGCCCCTGGTCCAAACATATTCGGACCCTCCCTCTACACCTCTACACCCTCTATTTTCTACTGTTTATTATTCTTTTTTCAATAACTTTATTGAGCATTGTAACTGTATCAAAAAGCAAGTTCCCTTCTGGGATTAATAAAGTATTTCTGATTCTGATTCTGATTATGTTTTTAACAGTCCTTTAAGCATTACAGCATAACAGTGCCACTAGCATGGCTGTAGTCCTACCTGCTTCCAGTCTTTATGCTAAGCTAAGCTACCACCTATTGTATCTTGTTCATATTTATGATATGAGTGGTATCGATTTTCTCATCTCTCAGAAAGAAAGTGAATTAGTATTTCTTAGTAATTGGTATTAGGTGTTTTTTCTTTTCTTTTCTTTGCATGTTTTAAATCTCTGTAAAATTAACTTAGTTTCCATGTCAATGCATTTGTGCTCTTCTTCCTAACCTTTTTAGAGTTTTGAGGGGGTTTCATGGGTTCTACATACATCTTCTTATTAGAAGACCATAAAAACATAAAGCTAAATTAAAGGCATGGAAATATCTTCCCCACCCTCCCAAGTTATGCTGATGTTGGAAGGCATATCACCCCCCAGGAGCAATGCTTAGGCTGAGACATTAGCTACACTGGCTAATGTGCATTAGCAGAGATACTAAATAAGTCAGTAGTGATGTTAGCATGACTGCAAACAGCTTCTGGCAATGGGGGTTTTAAACTCAGAAAGGTCATGTGTCAAGGGCTTTTGGATGTGACCTAGTATGCAGAACGAGAATATAATTTATTGAAATAAGTCATGCAGTATCCTTTAGTTCTTAAATCTTAAAACGAATCTATGTCTACTTGTACCAAATACCTTGTTATATTTGAATATTTGTTAAAGGTATACTTGTACAGAAATGCACTTGGAAAAAAAAGCAAAGATTAAAAGTCTGAAAAACGAACACAATTGGTGCAGCAGAAATAGTTTTTTATGCTTTCCTATCCAGTTCATCAGCGTGTGACTCCTCGAATTGTCTTCTGACCCCAGGTTGGGAACCACTATTTATTACTACGCTAAAGCTCACCAATTAACACATTATATCTCTTTTGTCTAATCTATACAAAAAACAAAGCATACAGTTTACAGTTTGCAGTTTTTTGAATAGAATCAATAAAGTCCCAGTATAAAATAGACTTGGGAATACATTTTGGAGTAAGTCAGTGCTGACAAGACATATGCATTCATAATACAGAACATTCAAGCAGCATCTGTACATCCCTCACTGGTAGCAGCTTGTGGAGCCTTGCACCTGCAGTCAGAAGGGATAACAGTATTACATGCTGTGTGCTCAGCAGCACAACTCACAGCTACTCCAGCAGACCAAAGAGGAGAGCAAAAGTAGGTCACCCTCCCAGAGACCCACACATCTTCCAGTGATTCCACACCGCAGTAGTGCTTGTGCCTGCTATGAGAGGTCCTCTGGAAGGAGCAAAAATGAGAGTCAACAGCTTCCTTCCACTCATCTTTCCTACACAAAGACCTCATCCCTGCTCCTGTTAGATGCCACACAGCATGGACAGTGTATTACTGATATGATAACTGGGCAGTCTCCTCTATAAATCATTTCGCTGTCAAACACCTAGTTCTGTTTGTCGTATGACTCAAACACTGATAACCATCTGAAATCTTAAAGGAATTGTTCAAAATATCAGAAAAACACATGCGCTTACTTGCTGAAATCTAGATGAGTAGAGTGATACCACTCTCAAATCGGTCCGTTAAATATGAAGCAACGGCTGGCAGCCAGTTAGCTTAGCATAGAATAAAGACATTTGTACTTACTGTACAAACAGCCATTTAGGCACAGCAGTGTTTTGAGCTTAATGCTACTATCAGCATGCTAACTTGCTCAAAATGACAATGCTGACATACTGATCTTTCGCAGCTATAAGGTTTACCATGTTCACTATTTAGCATGCTAACATTTTCTAATTAGCACAAAACCCAAAGTACAGATGAGGCTGATGGTAATGTCATTAGTTTTATCATTACTAGTATTTTGCCATAAACCAGCGAATTGTATATTTAAACATTTTGACCTAATAACTGATACCAATACATGGACAGTTAAGTGATCATTGGCCTTACATGCTAAAGGGGAACATAAATGTCTGTACCTATGATCATGTGCTGCTGTAATAAAATCCACAACGGTATAGATTATATTCATGCTTAAAGTTTGCTCTTAACTTTCTCCAGCAGAGTGCACTTTCAGATCAGCCGTCTGCTGGCTCAACAGCTTCATAAAGAAGCAGTAGGTGCTTTGATCTCAGATTAGTTAAAGGAACTGGGATTGAGGCAAAGAGGGAGAGGAGCGGGGGGGGCAGTTGAGGACTTTTATGCAAAAAACCGAGCTGGCCTGTTGGTGGAGCACCTGCTTGTATCACCTCAGGCTTCTTCTGTACAACAGGTGATGGTCCTGGTTTTATAATCTCCAGGTTATAGTAGAATAGATTTTTGACCTCCAGCAGAACTCAAACAAGCACAGAGTCTGCAGCCATACAGTGGTGCTGTCATGCCCCTGCTTTCCCCTCCCCTGTGTGTGTCTTTCCCTAGTTAGTCTCCCTGATGTTCCTCCCCTGTGTATTGTTGGCTCCCATCACCTGTGGCTTGTTTGTTACCTCTCCCTCTGTGTATTTAGTCTCTGTCCGCCTGTGTCTGTTTGCCAGTTTGTCTTGTCTTCTTGTCAAGTGTACCAGCCTCAGTAAGTCCTAGATTCTAGTTATAGCCCTCGTGGTATCTGTTCCTGTGTTATTTTGTTAATTTGTACTCTATCTTTTGTTGGCAGTATTTCTTTTCGTTGGGGGTGGTTTTTGCTTTCCCCTATCCCTTTTTGCATTTTTGTCCTTTTGGAAAATAAACCCCTTTTTTACTTTATCCTCCTGGTCTCCGTCTGCCTGCCCTAGTCTGAGCCTGGTCCAGCTGTTACAGGTGCTTTGAACTAAATGCTAACATCAGCATGCTAATTGCTAACACAATGCTAACATGCTAATGTTTAGCAGTTATAAACTTACCATGTTCACCGTCTCATGTTTAGCATGTTAACATGTGAATATTAGAAGGGGAACATGAGTGTCTGTACCAAGTTTCAATTTATCAAATTATTGTCAAGAGATTTCACTCAGAACTACAAATGTCAACCGTATATCCTTTCAATATTGTTTTACTTTTAGTTTGCACTATTTGTATTACAACTTAGAAAACACTTGACTATGTTTCTTCGCATACTTGTATAATCAGAAATACTTTATTAATCCCAGAAGAGAAATTGCTTTTTGATACAGTTACAATGCTCAATAAAGTTATTGAAAAAAGAATAATAAACAGTAGAAAATAGAGGGTGTAGAGGTGTAGAGGGAGGGTTAGTAGTAATAGTAGGGTGATAAGGTACTATGAGCTCTTTAAGATATGATGGTGCCTGACCATTAAACACTTTGAATGTGCGGAGAAGGATTTTAAATTCTATTCTGCATTTTACAGGGATCCAGTGTAGAGAAGCTAATACTGGAGAAATATGATCTCTTTTCCTGGTTCTTGTCAGTAAATGTGCTGCAGCGTTCTGGATCAGCTGGAGAGTCTTATGGGACTTATTGGTGCAGCCTGATAATAGAGAGTTGCAATAATCCAACCTAGACGTAACAAATGCATAAACTAAAGAAGTAATGCAGTGGAGCACAACCTTGGCCCCTTCTGTTGGACCACTGATTTGGAGATGGTATCTAGAAGAAAGAAGACGTCTGTGGCTCCCAAGGCAGTGTAGAACGCCTACATAGCCTGGTAGCAGGCGAAAGAACACATGGTTTTCCTAGCAAATGGGAGTTTGGGTACAGCAAGGAAATGAACAGCTTTGGAAAAGTGATCTATCCAAGGACAGTGGGCCTAGGCTCTGGCTCCAGCACACCTGTCTCCACTCAGAGAATTACTCTCACACACAGACACACAGGAAGGGAGAAAAAGGGAGCGGTGGAGAGCATGACACATTCAGCTTTGATTTATAATATTTCCTTCATTTTTTCTTTGGTCCATCCCCCTTTTCTCTGTCTCTATTGGATCAATATTTAACATAAAGATCCCTGTGCATAAGGATCCCTTAAAATTGGTTATTATAAAATTGAGTCCAAGATATGTATGAAGCAGAACATTTTATTGAGTAAAAACAGACACACATTTTCTAAATGAACAAATATATAATGCTGTAAAGCACCATGTAACTTGTAAATGTACATGTATTGGCGTTCTTGTACTGCAGAGCCTGGTTCTGGTTCTGGTTGTGGTTTTGGTTCTGCTCGAGGTTTCTACCTGTTTAAAGGGAGTTTTCCTTGCCACTGTCACCTACTGCTGCTCATGGTGGGACTGTTGAGTCTCTAAAAATACGAGTCAGTCTAGTCCTGCACTATACAATAAAGTCCCTGAGATAACTTTGGTATGATATGGCGCTATATAAATAAAACTGCATTGAATTGAATTGAATTTTCCATATCACATCCTCTCTCCTCTCCTCTTCCCTCTACTCCCTTCCTTTTCCCCCCATTTACGTCCTTGACTCCTCCTCTTCCTGCTTTCTCCTGGCCCCTCTTCACTATCTCCCTCTCTATTTCTTCTTCTCCTCCCCTCACTTCCTCTCCTCTGTCAGAAGAAGCAGCACATAGAACCAGGCTGGGGTTAAAGTTAAACCTTTAATTGATGTTAATCTGTCTTGGCACAGGTCTGCTGGAACAAGCGCTAACATTAGCGTACATATATGAGCTAATATTAGAGAGAGAAAAAGATTTGCTGTACTTGTGTTTTATGAAGGTGAACTCCATTGCCGTAACATTTTTCTTTTTTAGTTCAAGTTTTATTTTCAGTGCCAAAATCTAAAGTCACTGTCCTGGCTGTATGGAGCTGCACTGTCAAACTCTAAATTGACTCCTCTCCAACAACAAAATGACTCTATCTTTCCCTCTTAGCATTGTCTCAGTATCCTCACCTCTCCTCATTCTATCTCCATTCCCCCTTCCTCTTGCTTTCTCCTTCTGATTATATCTCTTAGCTAAAGCATAATTGAGTTGGAGGTTGCCTTTGACCTTGACTAAATAGATTTTCTCTGAATGTACTAGTCGACTCTGCTCTCTTTCACTTGTGTCTAATGTACTGTAGATATATGTGTACTACATTCTCACCAAACTCAGAACATGAATCTTTTACAAATTAACTTCAAGAATACAACTTTAGGGATATAGGGACACCTATATCCCAGAAGTATAAATACAGTAGGTGAAGGAGGTGTAACAATTTCAAGCAGATCATTCAATAAAATGCAAATAAATCTCTAAAGAGAGACATTATTTATTTTACCATATTTATGTTTTTTTGTTTCTTTTGTTCTCTTTTTTAGGGCTCGGTCACACCAGCATTTCTAACGGTGAAATCGTGGTCCATTTTCAATTGAATGAGTTAACATAAGTCACGTTGTATGTTACCTCAGGTCACAATTTGTGGATAGCTCAGACGACACAGTGTAGAGACTGTATCAAGTGCAGCCTCTCTCCAGTGGCGCTGGTCTGCTCTGAAGACAGCCTCGCCTTATAAAGGAAGAAGACACTATATGACTGCTTTTAGGCGTACACCTGATGCGAATGTGACCTGGGGACCCACTGTCTCCTATTACACCTACCAACAACCCTAAAGATCATGAATTTACATGTTGTTTCTTGTTTGTTTAATCTAGGTGGTGGTGACAGGAGGGACTAGTGCTCTAACTATTTCTTGATTAACAGCTCGGTGTAGTGACTGTGTGTAGTCTTGACATCATAGTGAGGTCCCTAGGTTTGGTGCCCACAAACGTTATAGTTTATTTAAGTTTATTAATTATTATCAACGTCTGTGGTAAACATAAGGTGTTAGGATTTAGTGAAGCTTAACAATAATAAACATCCAAACTGACTGTGTTTGCTGCAGTTTTAAAACCTTAATTTCACCAGGATGACTGACTGGTGTGGGGCCAGAAACTAAACCAACTGTACAGGAGGGGAGGATGAACAATACACTTCCTCTTTGAATCAGAAAGTTTTGTAATGTATTTATTTTGTTTCGTGTGAATAGAATTTGTGCAATATCTAGTGATTGTGGAGAACCTGAGATTCTGGCACAGCCTTCTTACACACGCAGTCACACTGGAATGTTGAGTTGTTGTATGTTTCAGTTTTCTGCACAGCAGCAATTTGGGATAGAAATAGAGGTTGACCTCCCATCACCCTCAGAGTCATATGATATACTTTATACTGTACAATACTTGTGACAATCATGAGTGTCCTGTTGTTGTCCACTGGAGGGCAGCACAGCTTCACTCTTTATTCATTCTGTACAGTAAATATTTCTGTGAATATTTTGAATGTTTTTACAAATGTATTCGGAAAACATCTAAACACTACTTAACATTTTTTGATTTTAACATCATTCACAGCTGAATTATATTTATTTCAACAGACCATATTTTCTTACTTTTTATTATTTGTGGGGCTTGAAGGTTCATTACTCCCATTGGAAATAGTAGTTAATATGGGTCACATAACCATCTGCTGAACCACTTCTTTCATCACCCTAATAACATTTGGTCCCTTAGTTTGGTTTTGTTGCCTAACTCAAATGCTGGCAGACAGGCAGGCAGGCAATCAGTCAGAGAGACAGTGGAATGATGCTTTCATACAGTCCGACAGCTTTTTAGTGTTCATTGTGGTAAAAGGTCTTCGGTAATGTCCTTTGTCTGTCTCGTAGCCTCCTTCTGCTACTGTTTCTTTTTGTATAGTTTTTTTCTTGTCATGATTTCTGAATGTGGCTTTTTTCTGTCAACCTCATCCTTTATTTCTTTAGTAATATATAGTGTATTGTTTGGGTACACAGTCATGTCCTTTTTGGAAAGTTTATTGTCCAAACAGAAAAACTATTGTCTCAGTGGCTTCATCAACATCCATATTGGAGATTATCACCCAACTCTATAATATACGGTGACAGAAGCATGGATATGTTATGATTGGAAGCTTAGCAGCGTGTCTACACAGCAGGCGTTTCAGCCATTGTTTTTACAGTCGTCTGCCTCACATGGATCTGATGGAACAGATTGGCTTCTATTTTAATCAATCCAGATGACAACACCGGGCGAAACATTTTCCAGACTCAATGAGAAGGTATTAGATTTGCTGGTATGGCACTATACAACTAATGCCCATGTATCTGAACTTTTACAAATTATAAATTAAAAATAATAGGGTTTATCTCCTATATGTTTCTGCATGTTATGTGTGGATTCTTTTTTGGCAGAGCTAAGTACAAAAATTAATTGAACATTGTTTGAAACTACCATTGTGTGGATTTGAACAATAAACATGGCTATGGAAACCACCCCAGGAAGGCAAATAAAGTAAAAACATCTGTATTTACAACAAATAATCCATAGAAATTATGCAAAGCATAAACAGAAATTAGTCATTCATTCATTCATGCTGGTGCAGATACACACACACACACACACACACACACACACCATAATGAAGGGCACAAAATGTCTTATCTTTAAATGGGCTATTAGTGTTAACACACAGTGAGGGTCAAGTTTGAGTTTGATCATTAAACTACTACTACAGTGCACTGTTAAATGATAGGTTCTCAGCTGCGTGTTGAGGGCATGCCCGTTAGTGATGCAAAGATATCTACATGGGTGGCCTCCAGAAATCCTTTGAGGGTTCTACAATTCTACAATATGAAAACCAGTTGCTCATGAGGTTATTACATTACATTCAGGCATTTAGCAGACGCTTTTATCCAAAGCGACTTCCAAATAAGAGCTTTACATAAAGACATGCAGCTGAAAGCTCTGTAATGTAAACACAAACACTTTACGTAGGTCAGGAATGGACGCTCGTGCCCACATTTTAATATATTTAAACATCAAATATATTAAATCAATAACCCGATCTTTATGGTGTAGCATTTACAGTTCCTTCATGATTGATGACTAGTGTTACAAACCTACAATTATGTTCTTAAAGGCATTTCAAAGTTCTTTGTAGTATCTTGAAAAAGCAACCTTAATTGCATATGTTCCAAAGTTTCACTGAAAACATTTCCATTGCAGTGTTTTTAGACAGATGGGACATTTTTACAGTTACAGTTACAAAATGGCAGGTAAAAGCAAACTTTTAATTCAACTCTTCTAGAGGTCTCTCCACGTGTTGAGTAGTTGCACTGTGATGCCCTTGGCTCTACCAGTATGCACACAAGGGGACACACACACACCACAAGCTTGGGGGAGATGGGATATGGTGATTTTAAAGACAGCAATGTGGTCTGATATAGAGTAGATTTAGAAGACTGTATTCTGTTACATTTAAGAATGATTGTCTTACATGTTTTGATTCTGAAATATTTACATATTAGTGCTGCTAATAAAGCTAATTTAGATTAGCATCTAAACATAGATCTACCTTTAATGTTGTTAGGATATTCTTACATCCACCAGAGGTATTTCATCACGTGCTACCAGTGGAAAGACAAAGTAAAACCCTGAGGAAAGCTTTAAAAGGCTGGAGTTTCAGACTGGGTAAATGTTTTTAGATATCTTCCTGTCATTGGACAGAAAGTGACAGAAATGTGAAATGATTGAAATATGAATAGTCCATACATACAGTATGTGTGCAGTGTGTGTGTGAGGTTAGGAATTTATTATTATATTTTACAAGGCTCCTGAGCAGCTGTTTATGCACTGTAAAGGTGCTCCAGGTAAGATTTGTATGTCAGAATCCAGCTGTCTAATCAGTTTAAATCACAAACAGAGAACATTGTTAACTCACTAGTAACTGAGCTGCTGAACATTAGCCTTACTTTCCAAATGGTCACTCGTAAAATATCTACATAGGAGATGATAAATTTCGACTCTGAAGTGTAACCTCTAAACAAACTGATCAAGAGCAGTGGTTCCTTACAGTGAACACATTAAACTGATTCACAAACAGGCACTAGAGCACTTCCATGCACAGTTCAGTAGTTTTGATTTTATCCAGGATATGATGCTCGCATGGAACAAAAGTAGCCTAATCTGGTTCTTTATGTACCTAATCTTTGAGGTGGGCAGCAAACATACTGAGGGTCACAAAATAAGTTCCAGCCAGCTGTTTCAATTAATGATGTGACAGTGAGGGTCAGCCCCCAGTGGCATCAGCCCTCCCAAAATCAGGTGTATGTTGCAGTGCGATCATTGAGTTTATTTAACAATGAAATGAATGACAAGGTCAAAGTAACTTTATTATTCCCAAGGGGCAATTGGGTGCACAGCCAGCAGACAATACAATCCATATCAACAGCACACCAACCGACACACAGACACACACACACTGACATCGAATTTGTTAAAATGCCAATACATTACATTAAATTACATTTAGGCATTTAGCAGACGCTTTTATCCAAAGCAACTTCCAAATAAGAGCTTTACATAAAGTGCATAGAATTATGGTCGAAAACAACAAGATGTCGTATCAAATAATATGAGTGCTGGTGATGAATCACAAGTGCTATAGGTAAGTACATCGCTGCCAGTGGCAAAATCGAAAAGAGCATTAAATCTAGGAACAAATTAT
>JAVQJL010027869.1:0-14260 GCA_036024295.1 Nannoperca obscura
CATGCTGAAGACATGCTGCAGACTCCACAAAGCTGAGAGGCACAGGCACCGTCAGGTCCTGCAGCTTCAGAGTGGAGTCTCCTCAGCTGTCTGTCGGCACCAACAGTCAGGAAGCCCTCGATGGATACATTGGAATGAATGAATACATTCCCGGTGTTCATTTGCTGTCTAATGCACCCCACCCACTGACAGGTGCCATTGTAACTAGATAATCAATATTCTTCGCGTTACCCGTCAGTGGGATATGCAGATCGGTGCATATGTAGCTCATATAACCACATTTCCTAATCATCCCAGCAAACGCACCCCACCTGTTTTCGCTGTGGTCGTCGCTCATTGTCAAATCTCGTTGATAGAATTGATCTCGCGAGATGTAGCTAAATTTGGGCGCTTGTTGCGTTCAGACCAAACGGTCAAAAACAGAACTTTTCCACCATCTAGCGGTAAAAAAACTAAAATGTATTTCATTTGAACAAACTTTTTAATTTAATCCACCAGAAACACGAGAATGAGACGTTTTCATATTTTGTTTTGTTCAGACGCATTGTTAGCAACAGATCGTTTAAGCTAACGAGTCCACGCTGGCTGTCTGAACGCGGATAAAGTGACACCTCATGTTGACTTGCTAGCAGTCACTGCAACTTAAGCAGAGAAGGTAACGTAACTTCACAACTCTTCAACATCAACTAGTTATATACATTTTGCATTGTAGCTTGTACAACTAACTAACTTATGTGTGATAAATAAGTGTAAAGTCGTAATAAAAATAAACAGTGGCAATCAGGCGTCTTTTCGTCGCTGGAACATTTAACCCAGCTACTTCTTGGGTTGCAGTTTGAATCAAAAAGTAAAAATAGGAAATGTTAGCTAACGCTTAGCGTTAATTGGCTAAAGTGGAGGTGCTAGCTAAGGGCCTCGTTTATTACCCGCATCTACCGACTAATTTACAGCTTGCACAAAACATTAACGTGAGTGTAGACGGTTTCTCCATTGTTAAAGTTTACCTAGTTTTGACTTTTTAAATTTCGACAAACATTTGAGCGCCTACATTTGATTGACACATCAGCGCAAGTCACATTTGGTGGAACTAGCTGTGATGTGTTCATCTTTCTGTAATAATAAAAAAAAGAAGTTTTGGACTTAAAACATCAAGAATCAGATCGTTAAAGTATAAGACTGACCAGCTAATTAAAGTGTTGGTATTGTATGGCTAGATCCGCACCAAGACAGTATTGTGAGTTCCCTGCAGTCCTTTAGGCAATACACCCATGGCCAGATTACCTGTTTGGGGGCAGTCATCAGCCCCACCTCTGCCAACATCATAAAAAAAACATGAATCCAGTCATGATAACAAGTTGAGTTAAATGACACGAGAGACAGTAATACAATTATCTAAAATAAATACTAAAATCAGATAAATTAGATAAAATAATAGATGTTAAAAGATGTTTATAGCTGAAGAAAATAGAGAAGTAGTCGTATTGATTGTGAATAGTATTCATTCCACAGTAGGAAAACATTAGTTTTTCACACAGCAAATGCTGTATATTTAATAAGTGTGGCCGCTGTTGAGGTCTTCATCTGCTAACTAAATTGATGATAAGGTGGGCATATCCTCTTATTGTTGGGAAAATGACTGAATACTGCACGTTTAACTTGAGCATTTTAACAGTGATGCTTTCGTGTCTTTACCTTGTTGCTCACATGATGTACTAGATGTTCATACAGATCTGTCCATTCCTTTTCCTTCTAACTGACAACTGGATTAGGATCTCAAACATGGACAGCAGCGGCAAGAAGTTGGCGTTTAAGTGCCTACGAGCTGCAGTCACCTCACCCACACATCTTCAGGGGGGTGGTGCTGGCTCAGACACACCTTCTCGCTGGAATATGTCCCCGAATGAAGATTCAAACCCTTTGCCCCTCAGTAACTCACCAGGACCTGATTGCCTTGCAGCACTGAGTCTGGACACTCCCAAGAGAAAAGCAGAAGCGCTCAATGAAATCACACCTTCTGTAGGCAAAGTTAAGCTGAGGAAGCTTTCCAGGAAAAATAATGAACATTTCACGACTTCAGAGGTAAATCTTTACTGTGAATCTTGCTCTGCCCATCTTTTAATGTTACGTCTTAATTGTTTGTAACAAAACTAGAGTCTCAAATGTGCTATCTCGTTACTGATAAACTACACTTTTACTTGTTCTTTTGCACCACAACTGTCAGGAAAAACCCATGGATTCACCCAAGCAGCTGGAATCCACAGAGCTAGTATCCCCACCTCCATCTCACGCTTTTGTCTTGAAAAAGAAAGAGAGGACACCCGAGGAGGGATCGACGGCTATCTACAGGAGGGCATTGATTGCAGCCATTGGCAGCACAAAAGCAAGATGCAGCGCTACTACTGTCCCCAGGACTGATACTAACAGCCTGTCTTTGCCATCTTCACCAGTGAAGACTGAAGTGTCCAGTCCTGCATCCCTTGACAGAACGCTCTTGAATATTTACAATTCCCAGATCGAACCTGAGACTAAATCCGAGGACAGCAGCAGTGTCACGCAAGATCAGTGGTCTCCCATTTGGGTGTTTGAGGACACGGAAGCCCAAAGTGACAGCTCAGAGTCAAAGACAGATGGACGGGTAAGTCAACAAACACCCAGGATTCTATCTTTTCTTGTAGTTTTCTTTGCTTATATATAATATTAAATGTTTTAGGTTTGTTATCTGTTAATTTTCTTGTCTGAGATTAAATTTTATGTTCATTTAGCTATATATGTTTTGTATGTTTAAAAATCAAAAGCAACCATACAAAAGACAGGAAATTGACTAATCGTCGAGCCTTTAAAAGCTAAAGGGAGATGTTTTCTTTATTTCTTCCCCCGTACTATTTGTTTATGTTTTTCAGAGTGTTGTGCTAAAAGCAGAAGATTCACCTGAGAGGGTTAGTGCTCAGGACCCCGCGTTTGTGAAGACAACCTCTCAAGACACGTTATTTGGTACAGAAAATGAACTGGAAGATGAGGACTGTGACTCGCCCCTCCCAGCTCTTGAATACATCCCAGATTTTTTGTCTGGTTTCACGACTCATCAGAAAGGCTCTTTTGACAGTCCCTCGGTAAGTACCCAGGGAGCTGCTACTTCCTCTGTCACGTTCTCACCCACGACCGAAACCACTGGAGCGGCTGAGGATCCGGAGGTGCCTTTCTCACCGTCACTCAGGACAGTGTTTGTCTCGTTCACGCAGCCACAAACACCAAACACTACAGTGGCATCCAGAGTTGAGACCCGTTTATCGGACCCCTTCGCTCTGCCGGTACACTCAAATAGAGGAGAAATGAACCCTTACTTTAACTCCACATCCACACGCAGGCAGTCAGATTCTGGCTCTTTCATGCGTCACCCCCCCTTCTACTCCCTGACTCATGGAGGCACTCCTAAAAGAAGATTATCCATGGGGGCAGAACCCATGTGGACGAGTTACCCCTGCAATCAGGTTGGTTTCATAGACACACACTGTCATCTGGACATGCTCTATGGAAAACTTGGCTTCTCCGGGACATTCGGCAGTTTTCAAAGGCGGTACCAAAGCAGCTTTTCTCCAAAGTTCAGAGGCTGTATTGCCGACTTCTGCAACCCACGGATCATGGTGAAGGAGGCCTTGTGGGAAGGCTTTCTGGCTGAAGACATGGTATGGGGGGCATTCGGGTGCCACCCCCACTTTGCCAAAGACTACTCAGATGTCCATGAACGCAATATACTGATGGCCATGCGGCATCCAAAAGCTGTGGCATTTGGTGAGATGGGCCTGGACTACTCCCACAAGAACTCCACTAACGTCTCCCGGCAAAAAGAGGTACGGTCTAGTCAGATATGGTCTGAGTTGAGTAAAGCTTTGCAGTCCAGTAACTGTTTATCTTAAACTAGATAGGACTTTTATCACTGTGAAGTTGGAAATGTATTGTGTGGAATAATTATAAAAGAATAAAGAATGGTGGTTCGGTCGGTCCGTGTTTTGTTTCTCCGCCTCTCTGTGAAGGTGTTTGAGCGTCAGCTGCGTTTGGCTGTGGCCATGCGGAAGCCCCTGGTGATCCACTGCAGGGATGCAGATGATGACCTGCTGCCAATCATGAAGAAGTGTGTCCCCAGAGAATACAAAATTCATAGGTGTGTGGAGGAAATTCATCTGACTAACTATTCTGTTTATTTAAATGTTTTGCCTTTATCGACGTGACAAATTGGTAAAGTTAGTAACTGCTCTGTTCAGTTTAAATATATTATGATACAGACGTTCATGAAATCAAACTTCCTATTTGATATATTTACGTTCAGTAATTATAGCAGCAATGATGCAGCATGTTGCAGCTAGCAGGGTCAGGGTTGTTACCGTTCGTCAATGCTTTAACTGGATTAACACGAGGGACTTTTGTATTGAAGCAGGAAACAATGTATTTGTCACTGTGTTTAGCGCTGAAAAGAACAAAGCTTTGTCAGCGGAGTAGTGAATTTGTTTTCAACTGAGAAATGTTGAGGATTATAACTTTAAGGACCTTCAAAGTGTAAACTGTTATGCATTTAATCTGTGAATTTCTTTTCTTGATTATTTGTGTTTTCCAGGCACTGTTTTACAAACAGTTATCCAGTGATTGAGCCCTTCCTGACAGAGTTCCCCAACCTGTATGTGGGCTTCACAGCCCTGATCACCTACTACAGGGCCGCAGAGGCCCGAGCTGCTGTCCGCCGGATCCCTCTTAACCGCATTGTGTTGGAGACAGACGCACCGTATTTCTTGCCCAGACAGGTACGCTTAAGATGAGGCCCAGGAAAACCAAAACAATGTCATTAATCAGAGAGAGAGAGAGAGAGAGAGAGAGAGAGGCACCTTGAGGTGGACGGACGTTCCACGCCTTTTCTTTTACGAACTTTTTTTGTAAACAGTGTCACGGCTTTTGGCAGTCAGATACTGATATGTATAGATAGGATAGATACTCTATATATAGTCAGTCAAACGCTAAACTAGAGATCAGTTTTAAAACCATTGTTTTGCACAAGTGTTCCTTATTTTTAGTCGTTGAGCATAAAGTTGACATGAATCTACCTCATTCGTGTTAAGTGAGATTGTGTATTATGTGCTTTTGTATGAAAATTTGTATTTGTCAAAAGTTTCGTGTGTGTGTGTGTGTGTGTGTGTGTGTGTGTAAAAAAATTTTTTTTTCCAACTCAATTTGGACTGGTTACTGCAGTGTCTAAGGCACTGGATTTACACAAGTAAGGAGTAAATTTTGACTACATACATACGATATTCATCTTAACAGGTGAGCAAAGATGTCTGCCGGTTTTCACATCCTGGAATGGGCATCCATACTCTGCAGGAGCTGAGCCTGCTGAAGGGGGAAGACATGGCCACAGTCCTCGCCACCGTCCAAAACAACACCGCTCAGCTCTACGGCATATGATCTTCAGAGACGGGGAATAAAAAATAAAAAAACGACCAAGAAAGAGAAGACAGAATCAACGTTTTGGGAGCAGGGTGAACATTTTAGGTATCTTTTTTGTTTTGTTTTAGATCCATGTAGAGATGTCGAAAAACGGAAGAGCAGTCTCATTTTAAACAACCTGAAAGACTCGCAAATGGATCTTTCACCAAATAAAAGTCACAGAAAATCACAGTGACTTAAATAAAAATGTTGCGTGTCTGAGGGAGACACTGTATGTTTTTGTTTATCTAATTACATCATTGTTCATCGTTAAGATTAATTCTTAGGCATTTTTGGTTTTTAAGTTGTTAAGTTATGTGGTGTTTGCTGTGTTGCCATACTTTGACATCCCTTGTCTTGTTCTAATTTGTCTGTGTGTTTGTGTTGTCTGACCGCTGTGCAGTCTAGTTTGGTTTGATACAGTGGAGACGTATTAAAAGCCTTTGTATTCTACAGGAATGGGTTGTTGAATTACTCATTAATACACTAAGTTCTAAATGAAGGACACATGGAGATATCAAATGTAAAAGAGTAAAGTATTGTCTGTAATACAATGAACGTGGGATATTAGGAAGGAATATCATTTTAGTTCAAGAGCTGAATATGCAAAAATGCGACACGGACAGAAGGTATATTGATGCTTTATTTATACAGGCACATTTAAGTCTCTGGGATCTCGAACTGATTGTTCTGTACATACTGTACTGTTGAATGTTGGGTGTTTTACAACATTAGACACAGGAATGAATGTGCATGACTCATCTGTGGACACGAGGGTAATAAAAATAAAAGTAGATTTTAAAAAAATGGCAAGACTACCGAGTGTGACTTGATAGATGTTTATAAGAGACATTTCACTCCAATTTAGCACATTTGAGAACGGAAGATCAATATTAACTTTAAAAACAGTTTGACAAAATCATTTAAACTCACTTCCATATATCACCATGTTCAACTTCTATATTATATAAAATGAATTGTCAACCATATTTACACCCGTTAAGCTCCATAATAAGGTCGTGATGAAAGCTGAAGCAACTCCATCACAGATGAAGACCCCGGGATGTGGTTGAAAGCTCCAAAAAGATCTTGAGGCAGGATAATTTTACATGGTTCCACCTGCTGAACTGTTTCATATTTTAGATTGTAATGACTTAAAAGATTTAGTGCCACAGACTGTCAGCTTAATTAATGTTTTAAGAGCCCTGAGCTAAACAATACATTGAGATTTGAAAGAAATGAGACCAGCATATCTACAAGCTAAGTGCTTTTAGTATTTTAATTAATCATAATGAAGTTGGAAGGCATTGAGACAGCAAATTTAATATTCTTGTCCATCTTCAAGGTTGTGATGGTCTCTCTGAAACAAGACAACACATTATGTAAAGAATAACGTAAACATTTGTACGTTTAATTATTTTACTTTAAATTGGCTGAAGGGGGAATAACCTGCTGTCTCTGTGTTTCCCAGCAGACGCTGAACGATCTCCTGCAGCGCCACACCGTACTCCTCAAACTCCTCTTCTCTCATAGTGATGCCAATTTGAAAGGGGGCACTTATCTGCTCAGAGGAGAGGAAGTTATGTTATGGGGGTGATTTTGGGTGGTGGGCTGTAGTCATGAGTCTGATTTCCCTCACTGTGATGTGGTTGTCCTCAGCGGGTTGATTAGGCTCCTCCATGGCTTGGCGACCGACTCTGGAAGGCTTCCCTTTGTTCTGTGGTTGACACAGAACAGACAAATATCATAATTTTAACCAATTCAGCTTTACATCTCAAGTTCAGGAGACTTACATACGTCTAAGGTCTTGAATAAAGTATAGTATACAATACAGTCACTGTATTTGAAGTGGATTGCACCCATATTGCCTCTAATTCATCTCAAGTGATGCACCAAATTGTCCTCTTTTTACTCCATCTGGCAAATATGAGAAATGTTCATAACATGGTAGAAACACAGCACACAACCAAGTCATTGTTAAGGAAGATTGATATATAAAGTTGTAAGTGATGACGGCTTCATATTCAGAACAGAGACTGAATCCAAATGAGTCGAGTTGCGTGAGGCACAGAAAGCACCTTACCTGAGGTTTTTGTGAAGGGCTGAGAAAGCTGGAGCCGGCGCTGGTCGACTTGCACCACAAGGTCAGAGAGCACAAGAGAAAGACCAGCAAGCATGTGCTTCTTTTCAGAAACATGGTGGAATAAGAATCTCAGCGGCTTGATCTGCTATGGACAATATGATGAAGCAACCTATCGTATACAAGGTTAAAAATATTGATCTGCCAGTCTGAAGGTAACTAAGATCGGTTAGTTACCTTGCCCTTGAAGTGGCCTGTGGGGGGTCCTGGCTTCATACCTTTATATACCTTTCATCCTCTTTTATTTCGATGTAAAAATACATTAAATATAATAGTAACAGGTGCTTGTGCTGTCACATCTTGGTAGCATTGGACTGTTCAAATGTTTAAACTGATAACAAAACAGGCATTTCTTTGTTGTAACCTGATAGCAGGCCTGCTGATGATCTTATCTATTCAATGGGGTGATGGAGGTAATCGTATCATAGAGATGCAAGTGAACGGGACTTATTCAGCGACTATTATGAAAGACCACAGCAACATAAAGATATTGAACTATTATTCCCAGAACATGTGCAATACACACAGAGAAAACTGTGTCTTAAGGTTGATGCTGCTTTTAATACGTGCATCAAACTGAGACCTTTGACCAAATCTGAGTCCATGAATGATTATTATATTTGCTAAGACTCTTCTGCAGTGCTGCTACACACTGATTACTCAAATTACTTGCAAGCAGCTAAGAGCCATTAATGAAAATTCTTCAAAAGTAAATGTTTTTTTTAATGAATAAGACACAACTATTAGAACTTCCACCAGGGCATTAATGTCCCAGCCAGCTTTATACTACAGAAGAGGCAATGGACTGTCATTTCCTAAATGCTGCACACAGGTGCAGGTCAGAGCACATTAACCTGATTTTGACCATAACCTCCTGCTGCACCTCTGCTGGGTATAATTATGTCTGTGTACCAGCTGAGAGGACCTCCTCAATATAACATCCTGTACTGAGAGTTGCAGAAACATGAGTGGAAGAGGGAGGAAGAAGAAGAAACTCACAAGGAGGCTGATCCAGGTGCAAGGTTGCCATCAAAGCTTTTCAAAAATATTACGCACTACAGAAACATTTCATATCCTTGCTTCGGAGGCCTGGGAGATTGGATTTGGTTGCAGTTGCTTCCCAGGATGAAGATGATCACAAAACGACCCCAGAGAAACAGTTGACAGGCACATTGCACACCATTTTAACCATTTTAACCTTCTAACTATGAATCTGCACACTCCGATACGGTAGGTGGCGGTGTGCAGCTTTAAAGTTGGTTTGCGATCCGCCAATAAAGATAAAGATGAAGAAGACTTCACTAGAATCAGGACAGAGACGATATTGTGTTCACTTACAAGAGTAAACATGGATAAAAGGAAGAAACCCTTCGACGTGACTGCTTCATCGGTGAGTTGCATTGAGAAGCAGCTTTACGGACATTTTATCGATACCCTGTGTGGCTGTGTGACCTTTAGTTAAATGATAATAACAGCTAATGTTAGCTAACCGGCTGTCAGGCTAGCACACACACACACACACACACACACACGCATAGTTAACAGTAGTTTGATCAGCTAAAGAATAAACATTTACACCAATTTTTTTTACTCATATATCTGTAATACCTTGTTTCTTACAGCTGGTGGACCTTAAAGCTGAACTGTACAGGAAGCAGGAACAATTCAAACAGGACAAACTCGGGCAAGAAAGTGCTGGTGCTGGATTCACACCAAAACCCAAAGTCAAGGTACAGTACAGGGTTATTTTGGGGCTTATTTTACCTGCTTGTATATTTTAAAAGACTGAGTTCACCAACCAGGATGTCTTGTCTTCATGTAGAAAACTAATGTCTGGAGCAAACAAAATGCTGGCGTTTCAGCAAGAGCTGAGAAAGATGCGGAGCAGCTGGCCGAGGAGCAGATCAGCCTAGATACAGCAAAGTAAGTTCAACACATTATTAACAGGAGATTTATATCATTATAATAAATAATTCAAAAGTGACCAAACCAAACTCTTTTACGATTCTCTTTGAACTTCCCATAACAGACGCAAGTTGGAGGAGAAGGCCAAACTCTACGAGCAAATGACAAAAGGAGACTTTCCAGGTTGGTGGAGTATGAATGACATCTTCCTGATATTTAGTTAAATGAGTTTTACTTTGTAATCAACTTGTCTTCATCAGATGAAGAGACGGAGGGACTGTTCCTGGTTGACTTCACGCAGAAGATTATCAACAAAAAGAGAGAAACTCTTGCACAGAAGGAAACGGAAAGAGATGATAATGAAAGCGACAACTTGTCTTGTGTCCCTCCTCCTCAAAACCCAGATGAGGAATGGTAACGTCTGATTCTTTCATTTTCAAGGGTTTGTAAATATGTAGTTAAGTTAGTATGTTGTTTAAAAAAGTATATACGTTAACTATATGAATAAAAACACTTCCATCTATTTATTTTAAACTAGTACCCTCACTACTAACCTCAGAAATATTAGTTATAATAACCAGAAACCACAAATGTATACATTACTTAGTTCTGATCATGTTTGGAGTATTAAACAATGTAATAGTAACTGTAAACTATTCTCCTGCTGCGTTGCTTCTCTGTAGGATGGATTATGTGGACGCTTTGGGCCGATCTCGAAGATGCATGAAGAAAGACCTACCAGATTTTAAGAAAATGGACCAAGACCTCAAAGGAAAAGGGTAAATATTCTACAAATAAAAACTCTTTAAAGGCACAGGACTTTCTGGATGCTGGGAACTGAAACTCTTCTGGATATTTTCACTGTAGAACTGCCTCAACTGACAAGACCTTACTCTCAGAGGACATGCGTCGAGAGCTGCAAAGGCAGGAGTGGGAGAGGGAGGAAGAGGAGGCGATGAAGAGGCCTGTCGGACCGCTCCACTATGAGGATATCAAGGGACAAGGTTACTGTTGCTGTAAACTGTTTGAACTGAAGGAGTTTGATTTGTCTTGCGCGCTAGAAAGCATTTTTTTGTCAATGTGTTCGCCTCAGAGGCTCGGGAGCTCGGCGTGGGCTACTTTGCGTTCTCTCAGGATGAAGAGCAGCGCAGGAAGCAGAGGGAGACTCTGGACATGCTCAGAGACCAGGTGAGCTGCTGATTCATTCATGGACAGAACACTGAAACATTCATCTCAAGGTGCATTTAAAACTTTGATTCCCTTGATAACCAGTTGCCCCACACTACAAACATACTCTCACGTGGAAACACACAATATGTGTCTGGACGGACATATTGTTGGTTTCTCTGTTACATCTGTCCTGTCCTTTTAGACAACAGAGCAGCGCACTAAGAGAGAACATCTGAAGGAGAAGAGACAGGCTGTCCTGCAGGCCCGGCTGACCAAGTTGAGGCAGAGGAAGATGAAGAAGTCCAAGCTGGATGGCACTGAGGATGAGCCGAGAGAGAGCGAGGATGAAGGTTAGAGCCCACACCCGCCTCGCATCAAATGCAGTTATAACGATCACATGGATGTTAACATGGGATTGTTGTGAATTGTTTGTCCTAGGAGAGGAGGGGGCAGGTGAATTGATAGGACCCTCGCCTCCACCAGTGGACTCCCCGGAGGTCAGCACAGTGAGGAAAGTGGAAGTGGAGATCCAGGAAAGGAAGGACACCAGACCAGGAGTTCCTCATGTCAGAGAATGGGACAGAGGCAAAGGTAGCCTTATTATTCTCTCCTAGGAGTCATGCATCATTTCTGCAGTACATTTAGGTGCTTCCTCTTCTTCCTCTTCGGCAGGTCACCATGTGGCAAGTAAAGTTATAGGTTATATAGTTGTAGGTATAAACAGGGTTTGTGCAAAGTCTTGAAAGTTTAGAAATAAATTATTGGTATACATTTTTTGTTGGTATTGGTATACAAGTTTTTTTCTGTACTTTGTCAAATAATTTACTTGTTTAACACCAACCTTTTTACTTTTCCTTCCAGAGTTTATGTTTAATGAGTGGAAAACTCGGTGTCGCGAAGAGCGAGAATCAGAATTTGCACCTCCCTCCGCGTACTTTGCCGAGGAGAAGAGACAAAAACCAATGAAGAATAAAACTCAGGAGAATAAATCCAAGATGTCCTTCAAGTGGACCAGAGGCCCAGGAGGAATCTCTGAGAGCCAGGAGGAGCCACTGTCTCAGCCTAAAACAGCACCTTCACCTCCTCAACCTCAACAAAATCCTCCAACTCCTTCACAAGCACAGACTTCATCGCAGTCATCACCTTCAGATCGCCCAGCAGATTCAGCTCCCGTGACTGCTCCTCCTTTAAATTCCCAGTATCCCCCTCCTCCATTTTATCCTCCCTTTCCTCCTCCTCAGTTCGCTGGTCCACCTCACCTGTTCCCTCCATATTCCTCCCCACAGTACCCAAACCAGTATCTAGCCCAGTATCCTCCCCAGTATTCACCCCTGTATCCCCCCCAGTATCCTCCTCAGCCGCAGAGCCAGTCTCAGCCTCAGCAGCCCCCCCAGCCGGCAGACCTCAGCCAGGCCCAGTGGCCTGCACAGAGTCTAGACGACATGCTGTCTTTCTACAGGAACTCTTCCTGATCTCTAAAATGTCATGTTTGCTGTGCAGTTGCTGTAAATATTCTCAGCTCTTTGGAGTTTCAGCATTTAATAAATATCAGAAATGTAACTGGACTGACTTTATTTGTCATTCTGATTAACAATGTTCATTTTAGTTAAACTTTTAGAGATATAAAGTCATTTGTGTAATAGCAAGAGGGCATGAAAGTAGGTGTTTGCACCTGTTTGAGTTGCAGTATAAAAATATCCAGCAGATGGTAGTGTGCACCTTCATAATCTGCTAATGTGAGATTATTTTCCCCATTAAGTGATAAATAGTTACTTCTGTAAAAGAGTGAAAAGTGTCCACGATGACATCTTCAGTTGTCTTCATTTGTCTTTCCAACTGTCCAAAATCCAAAGTTATTCAGTTTATTATCTCAAGAGAAAGAAAAGCAGCAAATCGCCACAACTGAGAAAGTGGGACTGGGGATTGTTTGACTTAAAGCATTTACTGATGATCAAAAAGGTGCCAATTATTTTGTCAATCGACTAATCGATATAGCTCAAAGTAATTCTATGAAAAAGAAAAAAGCTACAGTGCAAATGCTTTAAAGAATTGCCTTTTTTTTCCTAATGTAACAATAATCTATATTGCCTCTAATTTCTCAAACGGTGTTGTCACGGCAACTGGGAAAAGGCATTTAGTGTCTTTCATGTCTGTTTCTGTGAAGTGATTTTACTGCTGAAATGTAAGCCACCAGTAACCTGAACTGAACCTCTTCGTAGCTGCTGGGATAATTTATTCTAGAGAGGAACACATTCATCCTCTACATGTCCCAAACGCAAAGGTCTTCCCTGGTGACATATGACCATGCTGCTGGTGATTCATCATTGGTGATCATTTAAAAGAGCATTGTGTAATCTAACAGCAGAAGATGATTTAATAACTTCTCATGGTCTCAAGTGTTAAAGTTTAACTATTTGTAATTCAGAAGGTTTTAATTAACGCTAACGAAACAGAATCCTGCTACTGGCAGAGCGTCTGAGTCCTTTGTTACAACAATACAGCTAATTCAGACATGTCTTAAATCATAAAGGGTAATATTTATACCGGTGGATAACGTTGGTTATCACTCAATTGTCTGACTCTGACCTCCGCCCCTTGTCCTGGTCCACAGGATCCACTTGAGACCTGAAACACATCAGGAAACTAGAGGGGAACTATTGGGAGGAGTTGATAGTTTGATTATTAAGAGCTGGAACAACAACTCGACCACAGATCAAAGACCAGATCACCCCGTTACCTTCTTAATTAGACATCTGACTTGATTTCTGGTTTACTGTTTCCTCTCTCTGGCAGGAGAATGGGTAGTTTGGCACTTTGTGTGTTGTGTGGATCTCCAGTATGAAGAGGTGGTTCTCTTCCTGGTGTGATGGATTGTTGATCCCACTGTGACCTTAATCACTGTGTTTTTTCCCCTATTTGTTCCCACAGCCTCGAGGTTATGAGTCCAAGCAGAGTGGGAAGCACACACTCAGACAGCTTCAGCAGCATTGTCCCCCTGGTAAGAGTGTGTGTAAATGTGTGTGTTCATATACAGTATGTGTTTAAGTGTGTCTGTAGGTGAACGTATATGGGTTTGTATGAATTGTTGAAGCCAATTTGCTGCTTGAGTAAATGTGCTGCCAAGGAGGTGAGATGATGCTGATACAGTGACAAGACCTCACAGAGTGATTGTCATTTAGGGATTTAAACATGCTCTTACACACATACATTATGCAGTGCAGACTGCAATACTCATAACAATAAAGAGAAGCTCTGTTTAATGAGGTTTACAACAGAATAATACAACAATAATAATGATTTGTGCATAGGCTTTTATTTTTAAGTCATGTCAGTGTCCTTTGGCCGTTGCACCACTTTGGTCCAGACTGAAATATCTCAACATTTATTGGATGGATTGCCATGACTTATTCTATAGACGTTCGTGGTTCCCAGAGGATGAATCCGCATGACTTTGGTTATCCCCTGACTGTTCCTCTAGTGCCACCATGAGGTTGACATTTGTAGTTTTGAGTGAAATGTCTCAACAAATACTGGATGTAGTGGACTCTCTCTCTCTCTCTCTCTCTCTCTCTCTCA
>JAVQJL010027874.1:0-72270 GCA_036024295.1 Nannoperca obscura
CCCCCCCCCCCCCCCCCCCCCCCCCCCCCCCCCCCCCCCCCCCCCCCCCCCCCCCGCCAGGGCCAAGGCACCGGGGCGGCAGCAGGTCAGCGGGGGAAAAGCTGACTGGTTGCAAAGCTGCTGGCAAGACAGCCGGTTTCAGACAGAGCTCTGAGATGTTTGGGGAAAAGAAGAAAGTGGAAAGCTGTCAGCAGGCTGGTACAGAGGAGGCTGAATCAGCAGTTTGTGTCTAGCAGGGTGGAAATACAGAGCAGTTGATGGCTGGTTGGCTAGGTGTTGTTTGTTGAAGGGCTGCAGTAGGTATGAGGAGATGCTGGATTGATCAAACTGTGTCTTTTCTTATGGGTTGTTTTGGAAAAGCAATTGGAGTTGGCCTCCTTGTTCTCAGAAGATGTACTGTATAAGTACAATATACTGTAAAACAACTTGGTTCTCTTCATGACCCTTGAACAAGCTCCAGCAGTTATGGAAGAACTTAATCCATCACACTGTGTGTTGAGGTTATCCAGAAGTTTCAACAAGTTATCAATCAAGTGCTCAGCAACTGTATCCAAGACTACAGAGAGAACAATTCACTGCCTTGTTTCAGCACTGACAGGTCTGACATGCAGTCAGTTCAGGACTGGTCCACACTTCGGTTCAATGTTGAATAATTTTACAGAACAGAAAAATTTAACCTGTAGGACTTTTCTTTTCCATTACAAATAAACATTTGACATTGAAACTACTTCAAATAAAACCTTCCATCTGTGCAAATGCACAGACAGTTTCCTGTCTGTCAGTGTGTAGATGAAAGCATTACCAGTCTAAAACCTCATATAAGCAGACCCACTCGAATAACGTTTAAAGTGAATCAAGTAAAAGCCAGTAAGTAAATAAGAATGCCTCCCTTTAATAATCAACAAACGTGATTTTTATTTTCAACAGGTGATCCAAACATTTAGTGCAAAAGATCAGGATCTACCGACTGCTGGACAACAGTTCTCCTTCAAAACACCAAAGGAAGACATAAAAAACAAGAATTTCACCATCCGAGACTTTGGAAGTAAGTGTTCTTTTATTTTGACATGGCACATCAGCACAGCTGATTGATTTTTGACTGTATAGCCTGAGGAGATATCACCTAGTCGCACTCACAAGTTCTGCAGCTTCGTCTTCCACACTGTGGAAACCACACCACTCTCAGCATTGAAAAGTTGTTCGTTACACCGTCAAGCCATTACAATTTAGCAATATGAGAGATAAAGAAAGGGTGCCTGCAATCAATCAGTGTCTTAGAAAGAAAGCAGATGGTAAGTTCATCATTTTTATTAAAGAAAAAGAAGTAATCTGTATTTGATAGTGATGAGAATATCAATGTATGGTACATTAATGACACCAGTTGAATCTGGGGGCAAATCATCCAACAAATAGAACTGTTATTAATTACATCTTAATAGTTACCCTCTAATCTCTGGATGCACCTAGTTAGTTTGGAATTAATCACCCTCTCAAGATCAAGTATGAGCGAGTTGAAACTTATGAGTGGCATGTCTCAGTGCTAAAAATAACTTTGTCTCATGATAAGGGCATATATGACACCCAGCATGCACACTGGCCAAGCCCTTTGAAGTCTAACCAGAAAGATGGGTAATGAAACGTGGGACATGGCAGGATGGGGCCAGGGAAACGAATGCATTCACCATCCTTGACAAGCCCAGGTCCGAACCTCTGATCCACTTTTACCTTTTGGACACACTGCCTTGCGGTTTCCTGAGTGCCAGAGGCCCTGCATGCACACTCTCCAGATACAGAGTGAGATCTGATAAGCAGGGACAGAAAATACAAACACCACAGGCACTGTGGACGGGTTCAGCAAGAGAGGGAGTGGGAGCACAAATAAAATCACAGTTGTGCACAACATGCAAGGTGTGCTAAAATGCCTGACCTCCTGTCATGAAAAAGTGCCAGGCTTCGTCAGTGGAACAAACCTGGCCTGACAGGGGTCAGACAGTCTAGCTGTAGTAGACAGAACCAGACAGGTCCAACCTGACACGTTCCCGCTCCCTCGTATACATTGTCGACCTCTGTTCCACTCGCCATCCTAACACCTCCGTCTGTCTTCCCAAGTTGTTCCCTTTGTGTGTTTTTATTTTTTTTATGAATTATCTCTCATTGCTAATCTGCTGTTTCTCTGGAGTGATGCTGCCTGCACAAAGAGATAACAAAATAACAACACATCCCAATAGTTCTCACATTGCAGGTAGACAGAAAACGCTTTGCAGTGTTTCAGGGAATGATGTACTCAGTTTTTAAAGTAAGCGGTGTAAAGCGGCGGGAGCTTTGATAAGACAACTCTTTGATACATTGCAGTTTCTCATCCCATTCAGAGAGGATTTGATATCAAACATAAAGAGCTATCAGACGTTGAAAAGTTGTATCTGTCTTTGCATACTTGGACCTACAGACTTGTAATGTAGCTCAGCAGATTGTCTGATTGATGTGAGGTTGTACATGGTGGAATATTTTATTTTGCTTTGGTCAGAACACTGTCTAACCTGTAGAAATGAAAGAATAAGCACTTGCTGAACTACGTCAGGCCTTTCCATACAAAATCGGGACATTATTTTCATCTAAGGACCACATACTCTTTCAAAAACATCAGTTGTTTTGAAGATTTCTTTCTGTTCCGTTTGTTTTCGTGTAGCTGGTTGAAAAATGTCTCCTTTTTTCGCCTTCTTCTAGACAACACAGCTGGAATTGTGACAAAGCGGAGTGGCTTTAGACGGCGTTTGCAGGAGATCTACTTCCTTCCTGTGGTGATTGAAGATAATGGCTACCCACCCAAGAGCAGCACAGGCACCCTGACCATCCGTGTATGTGGCTGCGAATCAGATGGTGCCCTGCTAACTTGCAGTGCAGAGGCCATCTTTCTCCCTGTGGGTCTCAGCACAGGAGCTCTGATCGCCATCCTTCTATGTATTATCATCCTGTTAGGTGAGACCTGTTGTCTTTTGGCTTGTCGACATTCTTCACTTTAACACAGTATCGTTGATAATCCTAAAGGAAACAGGGTATGTTTTATGTATTGCCTTAGTGCTACAGCCCTGATCTTTAACACTTAAAATCAGCACAAAGTAACCTCTCACTTTGGCCGCTATGAAAGAACTGTTTAGAGTCTAAATACATCTTTTTTTTCACAGAAGCAATTATTAGTTATGCTATTTATCTCAGTACGCTGTGTGCTCTTCTGGCCTACAGGTTTTCTCCTTTGTTGTTGGTAATGGTGGAGAATATGACAATAATGTTAACACTGTCAGTAATTTGATCTTTCTTTCAAGTTTAAGAGAACATTCATGAGCTTCACTAACTTTCTGATATATCTTACGTGTCTATAACCTTAATACAAACTTTACTTTTTTTACACAAGCAAATCTGCTGTGTCTCAGCAAACAGACATTATGATTTAGATTGACAGGTACGGTGTATTTTTACCTTTAAAATCTGCAAGTTTTATAAGTATTGATTGGCTTATGATGTGAACGTTAGAGATCTTTGTAAGAAACTGAGCTCCATGCATTTAACATAAAGTGCATCTAAATCAGATCTATTTCATTTTGTTTTGCCATTTTTTACAGCACCTGACTCCAAACATGCTGAGCTGACCATCAGACTTGGTCTGGCATTTCTCCAGGAGCGTCTGCAGTTAATTATTGAACCCATATGAATTTGGTCATTCAATGAGACGTTCAAGATTGGAAGGAGGGACGCTTGGCTCTATAAACTAAATCCAATCTCGCTGCCCTGTGGCTGCCTCCCAGGCTACAGCTTTTACATTTCACTCAAGGTCATGGTTGTAAAACTCCTCCTTAATTCTCTGCTATTAATGTCCAAACTCATCTACATAGCAGGGGGGAAGTAAATGTAGGTTTATGAGATCATTTTCTAAATTATGATTATGGGATGGTCGGTTATTAAAGAAGTTCTCATTTTATAGTGGAAGTCAGGGTATCCATGACCTTTCAATTAAGCTGTATTTACATTTCTCTTTCTCTCTCTCTCTAATATATGGTCCAACAAAGAATAAATGTAATACGACTATGCCTCATTTTCATTACCTTCATGAATGTATTAATGTGAAATATCAGCTCGAGTTTCATTGTTTTATATGTGAACATAAAAGCGCACAGTCGAATGTAGTGGTGTGCTGCAGAGCTGTGTCGGTGTTCGCTCCATCTGAGAAGAACGTCTTCAAAGCTCCAAGTCGACTCACCCCCAAGGCTGAGGCTGACGCCAAACTGTCATGCTGTCCCTGAGAAGGAAAGTGGCAGAGAGAATCAGAACTCACACTGAGAACATTTCCATAGAGCCACTTAGTTCCTGTGCAGGATTTGTCAGGATGACCCAGTTGTCCTGTGAGGAGAAATGATGAGGTAAATTAAACAGACCAGCAGAGAGACTTTCATCTGCATTGCTGTTTCTTCCACACTGATGTGGATTGGCTGCACCCAGTGACAAGCTGTGTTCAAGCAGTGTGTCCTATAATAACAGACTATTGTTGAAGTCTACATAGCTGCCACTGGGGGGAGCTGGCACACTGTACACAGGTAGATCAAATCACTTGGGAGTAAAGGGAGGTAGAAAGGAAGGGTGAGGATGAAAGGAAGAGACCTACTTAAGGCTTTCTTTCAGTCTGAATGTATTTATTGGACTCTTTCATGTGACGGATTTCAGTTTTATCCTGGCCACTGCTCTTCCTCCTATATGCAACTGTATATTAAAAACCCAGTGGAAAAACACATATTTGGCAGCATTTTTCACTGAGGGGAAAGAGAGAGGGACACAGAGGGAGACAGATTGCACTGACAGGAGAGAGAAAGCAGAGGAGAGAAAGACATTTATTGTAAGATTATATGTTGAAAATTCACACAACAGTACCACAGTGTCTAAAATGTGCAGAACCTCAAACAACCGGTGAAGGGTTTTGTGCTAAAACAGCAAGCTATATATTCTCCATGGTACAATTTTACCCAACAGTGTTTACATTAATGTGCTGTCTCTTATAAGTATGTAATGCTGCAAAGCATCAAATTCTCAGGAGGCATTGATGATTGAAGTCAATATATGTCTAGACTTTTAGGTTTGAAACTATGCCACAGTGTTGGTGCTACCATAAAAACCAGGGGATCACCAAAGTCATTATAATTCAAACCCCAAACCATGCTTACTAAGCTACAGTGATATAAGGCATGTTCCTGATGTTTCCTGGTTTAAGGCTCAGCAGTGCCGATGTGTTGACAGTGGTCTAACATGTAATTCTCTTTGATTTGTTCCCCCAGTTATTGTTGTCCTCTACGTGGGCTTGAGACGGCAGAAGAAAAAGGAAACCCTCATGTCATCCAAAGAGGACATCCGGGATAATGTGATCCACTATGACGACGAAGGAGGGGGGGAGGAGGACACGCACGCATTTGACATGGGGACCCTTCGTAATCCCAAGGTTGTCAAAGAGAACCTGTACCGCAGGGACGTCAAACCTGAGATGAAGAGAGGTCCCAGGCCGCCTGTCTCTCAGGACAGTGCCGACATCCGAGATTTCATCAACCAGCGTCTGAAAGAGCACGACATGGACAACTCGGCTCCACCTTACGACTCTCTGGCCACATATGCTTACGAGGGCAACGGCTCTGTAGCCGAGTCACTTAGCTCCATCGAGTCCCTCGCCATAGACCTGGAGGAGGACTATGATTACCTCAGTGACTGGGGGCCCCGCTTTAAGACACTGGCAGGGATATTTGGGGAGCAGTCAGAAACTCATTCGGACTCAACCACCACGGAGAACACACATTGATGTTATTCACAGACTCAAAAAGCAAATATGTAACAATGTTCTTTTGGTCAGCAACACACCTTGTTTTCCCATTGTTTTCCTTCCCATGTTATCTGTTTTCATCTTTTTCCAGCTCACCGTTTTCTATTTTATGTGGTACTTTACCATGCTCAGTCCCAAAATTGTAAAAAAAAAAAAACAATAAAAAAAGAGGGAAGAGATTAGATAGCCATTCAATTATCTTTCAATTGAATGTTGTTTCTTGTCTTGCATTTTGTTTCCTCTTGGGGAATACGCATACACACGGAAATGTTGTCATTTCCTAAAACATCCTTAAAAGTGCCTCAATATAATTGTTCTTCACTTGCTATTTCATGCCACATATCCAGTGTTGTTCCTTAGAACCCCCATAGGTTAAGCTGTTCAGTCAGCATACTGTGCTCTGACTGGCTGAGGCATCTATCAAGACCAATGTTAACTTTATGGGGACAATGAAGTGGCCCGAGTTTGGCCAAAGATGTTTTGAATGTTATTTATTGTTCTATTTATTTATTGGCTGATTGAGTTTGATTAGATTTTTGTGTATTTATCTATTTATCTCTCAGTCATCAATCTGTATTTTTTATTTTTGGAGACACTCGAGGACTTTTGTAATTAATCAAGGCCCACATGAAAATGTATGTTTCTGTTAGGTGGGTCCTGTGAATAGACTTGTACTAGAGTTGTAAAAAATTGAATTAGGGCTAAATACTGCAGTTCGGTCATGTAATAAAACACATTTTTCCTAAATAAACCACACTTGGACAAAATCCCTTTCTGTGTTTACTTACTTGGCTCATACTAAGTCTGATCTATTAATATTTAAAGTTCTTCTACCAATGGATTGAAGAAAATACTGTACTGTTTATGACGAGGCTGTCTGCGAACAGTATGAACGCACTCTACAGCTGATCGGTACATGAAGTGGAATTGTAGAAACATAAAAACATTTCTGGACAGAGCACTACAATGTGTCTTCAGGGAGCGGGAAACAACCCTTGCTGTAAAATCTGAGTAAAGATCAGTTTAAAGTGATCCATTCATTCTAATCCTATTTTTAGCTACACTATTGGTGGCAATGTTGGTCAGCTCACCCATTACTTTGCTCCACACTCAAATATCTCAACAATTCATGGTTCCAAGAATTTAAAACCCACTGAATTTCGTGATCCCATCTTTTCTTCTAGTGCCACTAGCAGGTTGACATTTTTGTTTTGTGTGAAATGACTGGCAGTAAATTTATCCTTGGCGCCCAGAGGATGAATTCATAACATTTGCGATCCCGTGACGTTCCATGTAGCACCAGCAGCAGGTCGAATCTTAACATCACAACAAACAAACCGTTGGATTGTCACAAAATTTGGAACAGACATTTGTGGTTCCTAGACAATGCATCTGAGTGACTTTGGGGCCTATCTCGACAACTCGCTGCTAGCATCTAGCTCTTACTCTTGTTGAGTGAAAATCTGCAGAAACAAATGACATTATGCTTAAATTGCACATGTGAAGTTCTGTCCCAAAACCCATCATCAAGCATAATCTTTCTGGAAGAGAGAAATTACTTTACAGTTGATTTGATTTTTTTCCAGACAAATCAACAAATAGAAGCTTTTAAAGAGAAATGTTTCTGAATTCATTGAACATACCCATGCTCACGAAAGGCAATCTCGTTGCAAGAATTACAAATCTAACTGAGGCTTCAGTATGGCCCTCAAAATGGCCCTGTTTCCCCAATCATTGAATAGAGTGGCTCAGACCTTTCTTGCCATGGTCTGGTGACGACATAATGGAAGGTCTGGATGAAAGCCAAAGCAGTCAGTGACATACAATGCAGAGCCCCTACCAATGGATGTAAAGTGATTCCCCTTTCTGTCTCTCTCTATCACATCCAACTGGTATAACTCAAGGTTGAGCTCCAGCAAATGTGTGGTGATGTGTTTGAATGGGCATTAATCAGTCTATGAATCGTTCCGGCAGCAGGAATCATCAGGTTTGGTAAGGTAACTTCTACACCCTTACTTTTCCATGAGGTTGACGTTTGTAGTTTTGACTGAAATGTCTTGACACCTACCAAATGGATAACCATGAAAGTTGGTACTCACATTCATGTCAGGAATTGTTACCACTTTAGTGATGCCCTGACTTTTCATCTAACTCATACAGCTGCTAGCACATCAATAGACTTGTCGTATTTTATTAAATGTTACTCATACAAAGGAAGCACCATGGGTCTGGACTTGTAGGCATTCATTTTGTCAAAACAATTAATCCACTAATTGAAAAAAATGTTTCAAAAAATGAAACAATAATGAATAATGCAGCCCTATGTGAGTGGTCAGTTTGACAATGACTGAATTGATACAGCGGGCAGTTAATTAGCTGTGATCACTAAACACTACAGCTGACAAAAAGGCCCTGACTAAAAGGCACTGCTGTTGCTCGTATTTCCAAAAATACACCATTTCTACAACACTTATGACTCACCCTGTCTAGTGGCACTAGGCAGCGTAGACAAACCAAACAGAGACATCAGCACTGAGAGGAAGGAGTGGTGGGTGAGGGAGCGAGGGGGCCGGCATCCTATGCATAAACATGAGAGAACTGGCACAATCTACACAATAGCTCAGGGGAGAGTAACCATTACCACAAGCCAAAGCAAAAAAGAAGTGATGGCACTGATACGATTTTATGTTGGATCGGATTCAACCCTCTGTGGCCCATGTGAACAGCACTGTCCAGTGTCATTGTTCAGTCTCCTCCCCAGTCTTTTACTCCCAGCACTCCACCATGAGTAGAGCGACTGCATAAAAACAAAATGTCCTCTTCCTTGCCAGTAATTTACCAATAATTTCATCACAATAACACGCTTTATTTGCCACAGGGAATATGAGGCAAACATTTGACTTTGTAATGCAGGGAAACATCACAATTTACAGGGCTTTCAAATTATGGGTACATTGTTTGGTTGTGAACCAAGGTGTTTACAACATTCAATTTCTGAGTCATATGCGTTTGTGCAAGCACAGCTGTCATGATTCAACAAAGACGAGTTGTCACAGCACCTTTTGAATAAACTCTTCTATTGTAGGCACTAAACAATTTGCTTAGACTGAAATAATTGAATGCACAACATCACCAAGACCAGTCTCTCTTGTTACTTTCCAGCTTGCTAAGGAAACATGCCTCACTTTCTAATGAACCCCTGTATTGCACACTGCTGCGGTTAGGGATTATAGTGCTGATACATATGGTTTCTTTAATTAATACCAGTCTTTGTATTACTTTTCATCTAAGGGTATTTTTCTTACAGTGCTTATGCATATGGAAATGAAGCTGTCACCAATGCTTCCGAGTGCTCTCTAAGCTGACAGGTTTGCTTTACGGGAAAGTGCTGATCTTAGTGTGCATATATTTGTAGCCACTAACCTTTGTTAGCCCTTTAAATTATGCAGCAGCAGCGGCCACTAAGCTTGAGACAGTGTCATGGAGGTAAACACATGTCATTATCACACTCTAAGAACATATTTACTGAGCAATAATTTAGGCATTAACTGATGGAGAAACAACAACAACTGTTTGAATGGGGAATTTACACAGAGTTGCCACTTTATTAGGTACACATAGGTTGTGTTTATCCAATGCAATTCAACAGAAAAGTCCGTCAAGGTATTATATCTTTGTGAAGCTTAAAATGCTGACTTTTTGTTGACACTCTCAAAGAACGGTTGATTGATGGGTTCGATTTGAAAGCCACAGTCAGTGCTTTATTGTACTATGACTCATAACCGACAATGACACTAAAAAGTCTAGATACAAGTACAGCTCATTTACTTGGAAATCACATAAGGCGCCTCAGCTACCAAACACAACCCTCTCTCTGGTATTACGCTGGAGACAGGGTTGAAAAGAACATGGTGAAAAAGTCAGCCAGTGAATAAAAAGCATTGTATTTTTCCTTTGAAGGTATTACATGAAAATTAAGCTGCAAAGCAACTTTTTAAATCCATCCACACATTTCAGGAGGATGTGTGAAAAATAACAAATTCTTTTCCTATGGAGTGTCTTTCTTTTTCAACTTGTCGCTGTTCTCCAGGAGCGCTGTGATCTCTAACAAGTCAAAAAGGGAACAAACCACCACTGATATTCAAACGTCAGACCAAAACTGAGCAAGTGAACACTTAACACTTAGCTCTAGTCATGGGAGAAAATGGGTAGTTTAATTTGTGGAAATGTCAAATAATCCACTAGCTAGATTTAGCACAACATTTTCTAAAATGTCGCTTATTTAACCTAAAAAGCACATCACAGAGCATATTGCTGTTTGTCTCAGTCGAATACTGCAAAAAGACAAAGGGAATGTTTACTAAGAGGAGCCATGAAATACAATAAAAAAAAAGTTTATTTGTACTGGACCTTTCAAATACAGAGGCAAGGCAAATTGCTTTACATCAGAAACGAGAGAAAGAAAGAAGTGCATGTAAAAACATGGTGATAAGTAAAATAAAACAAAACAGAATGAAATAAATCTTCCATATGAAAACACAATGTACCGGTAATGGTAATGCTTTAGTAATATTTTGTAATCCGACGAGCAACATATAGAAGTGCAGTGTGCTCACATCACTCGTCAGTGACTCCGCTGTAGTTTGGAAGGTCCTGGATAATACTGCTTCAGGCGATAAATGACAAGAGTGGAAACAGATGCATTAAACATTAACTGCCAGAATAACTCAGCATGCAGCTTACTCCATATTCTCATGCCTAAATAATGCAATGACACACAACGTAAACTAAATTAAATGACTGCATCTTTTCTCCTGCAGGTTACTGTGGTATACAATGTGAAAATGTTGAGTTTTTCCCAGTTATCTCTTGGCTCACCTTGCAGCCCATTCCCTCACCTTTTCTCTCATGCTTGGCTGTGTATTCCACGTATGACGTCAGCATGGTTTACTCAAGATTAAAGAGCAGCGGCGGTTTACCTAAGCCCTCTTCAAATTTCAAAAGTAATAATGACATAGCCAATAATTGTTAAGAGTTTGACAGGGAGCCATTAAATCTGATTGCAGATCCATTCATTCTCAAAGGAAGGGAAATTTGAACATTATTCATTCGACTTTTATTGGAATTAAGAAGCTCCTGTGTTGTTAAAAAGGTAAACACACTGTTGCTGCAGTTGCTCCACTACAGAAAAAAATAGCACTGAATTTATGAATTGACAAGATGTTTTTCATGGAAAACAATGCCAGAAAGATACTTTGATACTCTCATGCTCTTTCATGTTCCGAACCAGGAAATTAAACGACGGTTTCTGGTGTTACGATTACGACACCATTGCCAGTTCATTAACTGTGGAGAAACAGCTTCTCTGTTCCCCACTGAATGAGTTACAGAGCAATATGCTCTGAAGACTTAACATGTAGAGTACACATGGCTTAAACTCATTTCTCTTACTCATCCAATCGCCTGCCTGTGTGCTTTACTAACAACAACAGACACAGACCATTTCTTACGCAGTAACTATCCCAGGGGACTGCGTGTGTGCTATTTTTAAAGCCAATATATAACAGGTTGAGCTGCCTGGTGCATGCTATTACAAAGTCAGATACTACTACTAAGGTGTAACTGAGTGATGGGTCTTATTTCTGTCAGCAGTCATCCTCTTCTTAGGCATCTTTCAGAATATTTTTATGAACATGAATATGGGTATATTTGCACTAGAGGGATGGTCTACAGCTGGAAGTACCCTGAAATGTCTTGTTAAAGTGTAGGATTAAGCCAGGGATATGCACATTTAGCATGCTGGAAGCAGTTTATTCCAATATGTTTGGACTAGTCAGTTCCAGATTCATGGGGCAACAAAGAACCACACCAACATGATTTAAAATGCAATTTTCTGGTCTCCTCCAACTGCAGTAGTTCTTTTTGGTATATACCAAAAAAATAAGTACGAATCACCTGGACAAAGTACAGCAAAAAAAACTAAATGCAAGGTTTTATGGCTGCAAAAAGGTGGATGCTGATATCCAGTAGGCAGTACTTACTCCTTCTTGGGAAATTAACCAAAGACAAACTGAAGCTTTAACTGCTGGGTGTCTGGGTTTTGTGTGTGAATTCACCTCGTTACAGTGGCACCCAATTTAGTTCTGGGCCTGCTGAGAGTGAGAGTTTCAAGAGTATTGAATTTAGCCGAGCATCCCTGCCTGAAGCATTCTTCCATTCACTAGTGGTACAGTAAATGATTCAGCGTGGCAGACTCTGATTCCTTGAAAAGATCTGACCATAGATCTGTAAAATTGAACAAATGACTGATTATCACTAGAAAGCTCCCAGAGAGTGAGACTCTAAATGTGTTATTTTAATCAAACTGTCTGAGAATATTGGGATTTGTACAAGGGAGACATGTTGTTAGTCTTTGACATCTGACACCACTGTTCACTTCCTGTTTCGTACTGACAGTTGGTTTAATATTAATATCGAATATATATTAATGGCCAAGTTAACGTTAATATCTGCTCTTTAGACTTTGCTGAGTAACAAATTCAGAGTGTCTGACAGTAACCTGCCGTGTATACATCTAAATCTAATAAATATGGGGTTATTTTCAATAGTCGTCTATAAAGTAAAAAATAAAAATAATTATTTAAACATTCTGCCATTTTTTTGTGTTTTAACTTCAGAAATTATGGCTCGTTCCTTTTGCTTTTCATAACTGAAATGCCAGAGGCAGGAAATCTCAATCCAGACTCTTCTCCTGTGTGCTCCCCCGGTGGTGGAAAGAGTTACCCAACTTGGTTCAGTCAGCAGCATCCCTCTTCAAAAATTGCCTGAAGACCTACTGTACCTCTTCGGAGAGTACTTACTTACCTAATATGCTCTTTATCTCTCATTCCTTCTCCATAACTCGCTGTTGAAGAAAATAAATAGTAATTTGCGCTGCACTTATGCTACTTCATGCCTCTGCGGCCTCGTGGCACTCGTGTCACATGAACATGGAGCTGATGAATAACTGCAAATGCAATCCACTAATCATTTAATTATAAGAATACTGATACTTTCTTATATGTTGAAAATGTTAACAAATCACCCTAAATGCATCATGAGATTTAACATATGTTAAGGTGTTAAGGCTACTGTTATCCTGCTCTTCATTGTTTTCTTACACCGTTTTCTCCACGTTGATACGCTTTGATGTTGTTTGACAGATTTGATATTATCACCTGCTACTACTGGACAGGAACCTGATGATGAGTTGAGTTGATATTTAGATTTGAAGTAATTTTAAATTTAACCTGCAGCTGACATGTATGTGTGGCAGCTGAATATATCAGAGAGACAGATTGAATCTGATTATAAGAAGTCTATTTAAAGGCTGGATGGATTTCTTGTGCACTGATCATAATCATCATAGCGATAACCTGTTGCTTATAATAACATGGCATCAATTTGCTAATTTCATGCTACATCCACTGAGGCCAGTAAACAATATTTAAAAGCCCTACATTGAAAAATAACCAAAATAACATCTCAACGATATAATACAGTGTAACGATGCCTGTGATTATCCCTGTGCTCTGTGTCCTTGGCCACCTCCATTCAACTCTGGGGTTAAACACAGGGTTCCAGTCTTAAGCTCCAAGCTAATGTATTTTTCCAGTCCACTCAGGGAATATAAACAAGCTGCCATCATGGGTCTCTTTAGGGGACAGCAGGAAAAAGACATACAGTAACAGGAGGTAATACATTTTATACGTTCAATGATTATAAAGTGCCAAACTATACTTTTATTCAAATTGTTCGTATTTTAAATAACAAATAAAATATGCTTCAACTGTTATTTGATGTGTGTGGCTGATCACTAGTGATAGTACAACAATTAAGTACATATATTCCAGTACTGCAATTCTGTGCTATTTGTACTTTACTTAAGTATTTCCATGATATGCTACTTTATACTTCTACTCCACTAAGAGGTTCATATGGTATTACATTATATTTGAGAGCTTTAGTGACACGATGCTCTGGTTAAACTACCAACAGTATATGAAATAGTTCTCCACCAGCTGAATTGAAATGCTGCTTACAAATGCTTACAAATCATTTATTATAATCCAACAAAGAACAAAGCGCATAATAACGACCCCCTGAAAGGGGCATGGCAAAAAGGATCCCTACAAATCTTTCAGCACTATTGGTCAGCGAGATGGATTTTCTTTTGTGAAGAATCCATTTAAAATATATAAATACATAATATACAGGATGTGTACAACTAACATATACAGTCCTGCAGTGAGACCTGTGTCTAACACTAACCCACACACTGAAAACGTCATGTTTAAATCTCTATATCTCTGTGTCCTTTGCTATATACATCATCAGTACAGACCACAACTATATTTCCAAGATTAAAATATATAATGAAAACAGCAATGAAAAGAAACTAAGTGATGCCATTTCACCCTGTTACATTATGTGATTAATGGCTGCCTTTCCCTGTATCCTTACAAAGACATGACAGGTTTGCTTTTACACACTGGCTGCTTTACTCGTCGGTGGAGGATTGACATGTGATGCTCAGACAGTCTGATAATAGTCATTATGTCTTTATTATTTGAACTGGCACTGTATGTGTGATGACTAGATTACATTTTCCCCTGAACTCAGAGAATCGAATGTTTGAACTTTTTGTTGTAGCTCATTTTGACTTAATGACCCCTAAGGAGGTTGCAACAGTTCTTTTGTGTGTAATTCCTAGAATCTCTGTGCACAGATCTGAAAGGTAACTTCAACATTTATTCAGATGTGACTGTAGGGATGAGCCAGTCTCGTTGTTAGAGTGTTATAGATTTGGATCTGCATGATTCCATCTTAATACTGTGTGGTTGTAATATCTATTTGACCTTCATAGTCAAAGATGGACACTGTGAAGTCTTAAGATTTGTGCTTTAAGATTCGTGTTGCCTCAGTCTGTGTTCAGTGTAACACGATTCAAGCACACAGTTCTCTTAATCCTGAGCACCAAAGAGGGAAATCTTCCAGGGAGGCGTCTGCAGCCAAGTGTATTTCATTTGTATTAATCTCTCGTGTTTTTGTTCTCTAGTCATTTTGTTTAATCCTTTTCTTTTGTCTACTTGTCGTGGTTTTCTTATTTTGTTTCTTATGTTCAATCTTTTTTTGTTTTGTTTACTTCTTCTCTCCTATTTATCTTTGTCTACCATAAATACACACTTGTGTGCCATCCCACGCCTGACACCTTCAGAACACCTGAGGTTTGAGACTCCTCCAGTGGAAATCCTCACTGTCACCTACTAATGAAACGGTAGTTCAGCACCTCTTCCAGGAGAGCTAGTCTGTGTCACTGGCAGCACCGCTTAACAAATATTTATATAATTAGCTTCTTAAAAAAGGTGTTTTTCCCCCACATTAATTAGAAGGCAAAGAAATCATAAATTAAAAGGTGAGGAATGTCACAATGCAGCATAAAAGGCTTGGGTACCTGTAACTGTAATACACAGGTTTTATCCATCATTGGTTTAATAAGCATTTTATATTTGTATTTAAGTTGGGATGATAGAAAATTCATCTGGGTGAATTGCTTGGAGACTTTATTAAAACTGGTGCAGAAAATACCAGCAGACAGCGGCACAAGTTCAACACTAATGACTTTGCCAAAAGCACCTAGATTGTTGAAATAGAAACTTGCCAAGAGAAAATGAGGAAACTCATTACCCGTGTCAGTTTTGTTCACTGATGAGAAGCACACTACTCTAACTCAACATCTGCCTTGGGGAAAGAGAGGAGGAAAGAATACAGCAACCCCGAAATTGGCCACTTCATTCAGGTGTAAGTGCAGACGTTTACAGTGTAATTCTGTTCTGCATGATGGAACTCTCATTATCACTCCAGCAAAAAAGGATGAAACTACTTCTTAATGCCTAACCAGTATGGTAATCAAACCCAGCAAACAATGTGTCCTCTGCAAACTACCTGACTCCAGACACTAGACTGAAAAAGCTAATGTTTTTGCAGTAGATGTGGTTTCGTTCGGTTAAGTCAAGTCCAAGCAATCCTTAAAGTTATATCCCACCTTTAAACATTTCATGTAAAGTAATGTTGCTATTCTTCCTCTCGTGTAATTATTGTTGTGACAATATGCAAAGTTCATGCAAAGCTCTACTTTAAGAATAAAAACAAACTCATTTGTTGCAAACATTTATATCCCAGAAGAAGATGCTAACGGAAGTTGTTTTCAGGAGTCATTATGTGATTCTTTTGAGATCAATCATGTGTATAAGTGTTGGAGGTTTATTGTTCTATTAAGTTTAATTGTGAAGACGGGAACCCAATTCAGTCTGCAATGAGCAAAAGAGTTTTATTAAAGAACACTGTTCTGCTTCTGGAGTAATAACAGCAAACAAGTGGAGCTCTTTACTGCTTCTCATCCCTCTCCAGTTAATGAAGGACTCTGGAGGAAGTACTGAGCACCTTTCTAATGTGAAGATGAACAACAAGGAGACCTCAACAGCTCAAATGGATATCAACTATGCATAAACATGTTGAGGGTAGCGGTTCATTGGTTGCCCCTGAACGCTAATTTCAAAATAAGATCTTCTCTTTGATGTGGCAGAGGCAGGTCGGGGAGCACAGGGTTTAGTTTGAGGGTTAGATCAGCTAGCCCTTGTTTCCAGGCAACATAAACAAAGTGATTCCCTGGATTGGCGATGCTCAATCTGTGGGGAAATTGGTAATGAGCAAGGTCAAAACACGTGAATCTGCAATGATGGAAAAGATGTGTTTAAGGCTTTATTGAACATTGTATTATGGTGTTCATGTGGTACAATATGATCTCATGTATTCTGCCTCACTGTGCATGAAGCAGGTTTGTGAAAAGGCTGGTTGTGGCAGAAGCTGTGAGCCGAGATGAGTGATGTGTGTCTCGGCTTCGCTCAGTCCAACTGAACTTGCAAGTCTGTCACTTAATACATATATGCACCCAAGTGACATTTTCTAAAACATCATTATGCCATAAAAGAACACATACAAAAAAGTGCTTCATCCTCGTGGAGGAACTACACAAACCAGCTAAGAAAAAGGGCTGAAAGAAAGTTGATTTGATCGGTGCAAAGGAAACCAGATTGACAGTCTGTCATCGAAGTGAATACTGAGTAAACACACACACACACACTCACTATAGACAGAATACAGGGACTGAATCTCTGTCGTTGAATGCTGGGCGAGCTCTTGTGAAACAACTGAAAAAGACAAAAATAAAAGGTTTAAGTTGTGCAACTGGCATCTACCTTTATGATGCACAACAGAACATATCATATATAGTCCATACGTGGTCAACAATGTTAAGAATAGACACTAATTAGTATTACAATAATTACAAGTGTATGAAAGTTGTTTTATGATATTGAGACCAACAAGAAGTGACTGAATAAATGAGGTTTGCTCCTCCTCCTCCTCCGCTCTAAGGCATTTTGACAACCATGACACTGTAAAACACCTGGGAATTGTGTCTTAGAAAGTGTCTTTTTTTCAAGTCCTCATATCCAAATGACAAAATAGGTTACTGTCTTTCAAAATGACCCACATGGCTGTTCCACAAACAACTCATATGGGCATTTTATGCCACCTTTTTTCTCAAGATCTCCTTAAGCTGAGGCACTGGCAGCTAAAACTACTTCTGTTAAAGGGGAACTTCACCAGTTGAATTCATCACAGTCTGTTTAGTGAGTACTAGTGCAGATGTGAAAAAAGCTTTGCTGCTCCAGAGGGAGCTGCGTGAAGTCTGACAAAATCCATCAAGTGATGTCACTTGAGTCTGTGTCAGTCGAGGCTCAAGACTACAAGTTTGAAAATAAGAAGACATCTATGGGTGTGGCATCTGCAGACCTCTGCAGCCCTCTCCTTATCTCTGCTTGAGGCTATCAGCATTATGGGTAATGTAGGCTCCAGGTGTTGACAAGGAAAGAGAATGCACGGAATAAAAATCTTGATAACTCATTACACTTACAACAATGTTACGAGAGTGTCATGCTTAATTGGTTAAGTACTCTTTTAAGGGTAAGAGAGGATTGTATAATAACTAATGTTGACTGTCTGTATGAGACGGGACCTGAACGTTGACATTTCCAGGAGTCTCTTTTCTTGGTTAAGGTACCACCACTGGTAACCACAATAATAAGGCTGCAGAAGTAAGACCTCTTCCAAGGTTAGCATAGTGAATTTAATCATTCAGCAAATGTCAGGAAAAAAGAAATCGAACAAGTCACAATAACTTATTTATTTATGCTCTTAATTCTTCCTTTGAATAAGAAATGTATTCAGGGTCGAGGAAGTGTTGCCCAGGGACTGTGCATCTACCTGAGTGTGTGGTTTGTAAGGACAATGCGACAATGAAAAGCAGAATTGACTTCTGTAGTGCTTGTTTAATTGGTGACAGATGATCACCAGAGTCATTTTATTTTAATCAAATGGCACTGTGGTCAGACAATATTTGGAGATTGTAACTGTGGAATAAACTTAATAGGAAAGGATTGTCAACATATTCAATCACTGATGAAGCAGCATATAGAAAAACAATGTTCCCTGGCTGGTTGAGCTGTGGGCCAGTTTTGAGTCTACCAACACTGACAGGAAAAGATAAAAAAATAAAGGTTATTTGATCCTGCATTAGACTGTCTGTCTGACTCCATACAGTCATGTGTATTGTGTGTGGGGGCTATAAATTCTTTATCTCTTGAGTTCACCATTCTTCCTTCTGTCAGCTTTACTTTAGTACCTACCTTTCATAAACTAGGCTTACACTGACAGATTGACTGACTCACTCTTTGCTCGAATCAAACCAACAGGTATGGGGACAGTCTAGATCTCCTATGATCCCTGAGTATCCACAGTGTTTGTTGTAAAAACCCAGATTCCCTTAAACGCCCCCCAAAATAGGTTAAATCATCTATCATACATTGTCCTACATGTGTACACTCTGTAAGAATTGGGGCACTAGGTAGATTATGAAGGGGTTATTTTAAAGGGCCAGACTGGGTTAAATTCCTCAAGACATTTTATCATCATTGAGCGAGATCCTGTAGAGACCATGAGTGGATGCACTAAATTGTATGGCAATGCATCTAATAGCTGCTGTTACATGTAACTATGAATCAAAAATGTCGACCTCGGATTCATTGTCATTAGGACACATCGTCTGGAAAACCTGAATATTTGAAACCAGTTCATCTAGTAGATGTCAGATGTCACTGGATAAGTGAACATTTCAAACTCATTAGGATTCTTCCTCTGGGGACCATGAATGTCTTGATTTTTTAAAAATAAAAATAGAATGACCGACATTGCTTCTTGATTGATTACTAATCACCAGATCCTCCCTTGGTGATATTAATGTCTTCTGGAGTCTGTCTTTTAGTCAAAAACATCCTGTTTTCATCGTAAATTCAAAAGTTGTTGGGTTTTTGTTCAACATAAACATTGATCCAACAAAGCAAATGTTAATTTTGCTGTATGCTTTTGCAGCTGTTTAATAAAGCACTTCATACTCAGTAAAATGTTTTAATTGAAATTAAATTGCTTGTGTGCTAGAGGTAGATGGAGGAATTTTTATAGGCTACCTAATCTTCTCCTAAGTACATTTCGCCAACAATGCTCAAGCATACTAACTAGTGTCTTTAGCTTCTGTAATGTATTTGCCTGTAACACAAGTTACTCCAGTAAAGCTCATTCAGGTAGGATTTGTGTTAGTTTATGCTAAAGCACTTTGTAAACTGAAAAAATAAAAAATATACTCAATTCTAATCCATATTGTTAGATTATTTTTTCTCCAAGGCTTCTTGCAAATCATTTAATTGTAAGACAACAAGCAGTTCCAGCTTTATCTGTGCATCCCCAATGTGTTCCGCTTGCCACCTGGGTGTTTTAGGTGTGGATCAGCACAAGAACACAAGCTTTGCGTGTGTCTCAGTCTTTAAGCCTGTGTTTTCTGTACGCAGGAGTAAATGGTGGATTATGCATGAAGCCCATTGCAGCAAAGCAGTCAGACAAGGTGACCCCAGAGAACAAGGCTGTGTTTGGAAGATATGGAGATCAGTGTGGTCATCCATGACCGCCAGTCTCTTACTTTACACACCACCTTTTTTCCAATTCCAATCTAACTGCTGAATTCAAGATAGGCTGCACTGCATCCCCACAAAGTATTCACACGTTTACACTTTTATCTCCACCATTGCTAAGTGGCATTTTATTCATCCACAGATGGTTATTTGCCTAATAAACACAGATACTCATTCAGGATGGCAGTCATGGTTTAAATCCTGCTGAGAATGTAGATTTCACCAAAAAGCAAATGAGAAATGAAGTGACACATAATGAAATCATTCACATATTCACTACTGATTGACCACTCACAAAAGATTTCCAGACAACTGTATTTAGTTCATTTCAATCACATCATAACAATTATCTCAGTAGTCTTTATATTTACAGAGACCCAACAATTCCTGTATATTTATAGGCATTCTCTGACCAATCGATCATGTAAAGTACACCTCATATAATATTAATAATATGGCACATAGGTGCACACAACGTACACTAAACTTTAAATGTGAAGGGTATTTTTTATTAATAATAAGTAAAAAAAACGTTTCCCCCTTCAATAATAAGTATACATACAATCCTTCTGTACATTCAGTTACTAAGTTTATTTCTTTCTTCTGCAGTTGTTTAAAGTTGCATTTTATTTATGCAGAGCATGATGGTATTCATATTTTCAATAGAGAACACTGATTGTACACCAATTGTTACATTTTATTGTGGGATTATTTGAATGCACAATATATGGTATAATGATTCTTACTACATTTTTGGACTGGAAAACACTATAAAACTATACAAACATTGAATTAAATTATTGAATTAAACAAACATTTGCAGTAAAAGTGTTGTGTTCTTGTGGTCCCCTTTAAGATGAGATGCAGTTTCTGTCCATACTGGCATCATGCCATGTTTAGGCTTGTGGGCAGGCCTGTATATCTCCGTTAGCTATCGACAACAGTCAGCTGCTGTGCAGACGAAAATAGTTACGCATTGGCTCCAGAGCAATAAACTTCCAACAGTCCTCAACTTTTTTCCTTTGTTCCAACACCTTTGAGAGATCATTTCTTATATTTCTGTTCCCTTAAGATCCCTTCTGAAATCATGTCAGAGTGTTCAAAGCATCTCAGGCTGATGCTGCCCTATTTCAGTGACAAGACAGGCAAGGGAGCAGTATTCTTCTCAAAAACAATGATACGCTGTTGAGATACTCTCACTACTGTCTTTTCGTGGGTTGTGAGTGTGAGAGAGTGGATTCACTCGCAGTGCTACAAAGCTGAGCCTCACTAAAGTTTAGAAGTCAAGAAGAGATCCCCTCACTCAGCCGACAATCTTTGAAAGTGAGGTTCTTATCTTTCTCCATTAGTGGCTACTTAAACAGGGATATCACTCAGTCAGACTTTGCCAAACACTCACTAACAGGATGAATCATTTACAAATAAAGCTTTGGAAGCTATTTGAAAGCAAACAAAACTAACTTATACCGTAAAGCACTTTTCTGATGTGTCATCACTGTCCCATTCTAAACCTTCACCCCGCTCTACCCCATATTAGTCTTGTCTAAAAATCACCTTATTGCAGTGAAATTCACCACAGGCCACCCGCTGACACTGTTCTCATGCAGGATAAAATTAACAACAGTCCACTCACTTCGTGTTCGCAAAAGGAAGCATTAAAGCCGAGTAATTATTGATGAAGGTGTGAGCCAAGGGCAGCGGGCTCTCTCTGTGAAATCTGCTCAGGCTACAAAGCATGGTGACCTGAGTGGGTCCCTCTTATGCAACACACGAATTGTAAAAAAGAAAGTTGACGCAATGTGCTGCAGTGGTTTTGGCCTCTATAATTTAATGAAGGAGTCAGAGCCCCTGCAGACTGTATTTTTTCTTTTTGAAGTGGCAGTTGCTTTAAATGCCTCCCACGTGTAATACAGTAAGTTAACCACAAAATGTGAACTCTAAACTTCTTTTTGCTTTAAATAGAATGGATTCATATGTACAAATAGTTTAAAACTTCACCTGTCCCCCACCTCTGATATATTATCACCTTTTAAAGTTGTATTTTGCTAATGTTTCAGCAAAGAATAAGCTAGCAGACGTGAGGGCAACATAAGCAATCACTCTGAGTTATGTTTCTTCCCACTTATTATTTAACAATATTCACTCTTCTTTTAGCTCTCGCTTGGAGTCCATCGACTCCTGAGAAGGAGGATGGAAGTAGCTCTTTAGCTGCTTGTGGAGATGAGCTTGAGGAGAGTGGACAGAATGAAACATACAATAAATGTGCCTTTATTTAATTTTTTGCAGTTTTTTGTAAAAGCTGGAAAGATGGTTTAAAATGTCTCACTGTGACCAATACCTGTTTGATTTGTTGTCAATATAAAAATAATGTATAAATATTGAGTACATGTGCGATGTGTTTAAGATTTTGATGTTTGATGAAGATTTTTAAGATTTTCCTTTATTTTCCTTTCCTAACTAACAAAGTATTGTTTAATATGAACACAACCTGTCACGTCTGAGTCAGCGTGCTGTAATTAGTTGTTAAATATATCAGGGTGTCAGATATCCGAACCTTCTATTAATACTTCAAGACTATTCTGTAAGTATGTGAATCACAAATAAAGACACGACTAACAAAGTCTATACGGAGTGATCATTAATGTTTCTGAACATAGTTGAGATATGTCATTACTTTGGATGAAACAAATGTCTCAGCTCAGTTACAGTCAGATTAACTACAGTAGATTTTTTCTTGTATGAAAAAAAAATATTTTCCTCTCAAAATGAGGACTTTAAAATAGTAACCACCTCCTCCTTTTTTTGGTTTAATAAAATCAAATGATTTTTGGGGGTTTAAATTACATTTCATTTCCATGTTTCTGACATTCCGGGAAAGAAGTTGAGACATTTGTAGAGTAATTAGTAAACTAGAATTAGGAATTAGAGTCACTGTTCAAACTTCTCCATGCGTCTGAGTAAATGTCAGCCTGTAGACGATAGTAGTTCTAAATCACAAGACCTTTGCTGTCTCACAGCAGGAAATAATCATGTTACGGTGTACAACATTTGTTGTGTGTTGGTAAGGCTGTTGATCTGTCTAATCACTGAGCAGTTTTCCAGCTGTTGAGACTTCAGGCAGTGAAAATGTGCCAATTAGATGCCGCCACGACCTGCAGAAATCTGTCAGTGTTACAGTTACAGTACAGTTATCTGTACAAGCATTCATGGCGATCCATCCAAGAGTTCACCTTTTTTTTTACCCATCTAAAGTGGCACCACAAGGTAATGCAAAATACTTAGAATTACAGCACAGTTAGCATTATGCTGCAATGTTCCTGCTCACAACCTTTATTTTCCATATGTATGCAAGCATACCCTTTAAATATGTGCAGCACATTTCACAGCAATCCATGCAGACATATTTTCCTCTGAACCATTAATGCCAACCTCATGGTGGAGGAGAAGTCACAGGATCACCAGAGTCATTTGGATTCATCCTCTGGGGACCATGCATGTACAAACTTGCACAGCAATCCATCCAATAAAGAAATAACAGCAAGCAATCTCTAAAGGGCCACAGTTTCCTTTCAGTCCTCCTTCTGGGAAGATGTGAGAAAAGAAAAGCTCAGTTAAGCTCTATCGTCTACCTCACTGGACATACTAGGAAGCTTTATTGAAAACAATGAATAATTAAAATGCTTCAAACTCTGTGAGCACACATTATTTCATTGCAATGCCAACATGCAGTGATGTAGCTAATGAGATTTTAGTAATGGGCTGAATTCTCCCACAGGTGCCGTCTTCAACGGTTTTGGTGGAGCCAGGAAATTACCCCGCCGTGGACCCTGATGAGCTTTGATTTCTTCAAAGGAAATGCAGCACCTTTACGATCTCCACTCCTCAGAGTGATTGTTGCATGTTGTGGAGATTTACTACTTGGCACTCGTTTTTGTGTGCTGCACAGACAGATATAGTGCTATTTTGGTGTCTGATGTCAATAATAGAAAAGCGTTTTGGAATTGATTTACACTCAGAATGGTGTTTCATGTCTTTTTATTCTTGAAGGGATGTCAGATGTAACCCTCACATCATAAAGATGCCGCACAGATTGTTGTGTATGTATGAAATACATTATGTGTGCCTGTATGTTGCATCTGTCATTTACTCAAACCTCTATGAGATACTTTTGGAATATATATATATATAATTCTTATTCTCTTTAAAAGCCAATTTGCAACCTTTTAAACCCTTTTTTCTTAATTCAATAACTAATTAGTCACATAAAGGTAGACAAAATTGTCAGACAATACAGCAAAACCTTTAGATGTGAATATAATAATAAATAATAATAACAATATATTTTTTATACTTTACTCTTTCATGATGAATCCCCTCAGCTGTTCATGAGCCAGAGACATGACAGCTGTCAGATCCATTCTGATTAAGCAATTATTGCAGCAATATAACAATCGATGTAGAATTAGGCCAACACAAGGAGCTGATCACTGTGTTCAAGAGCCCCACAATCTATTAAAATCCTCTTTAATTAAATACCTTTTCCACAGGAAACTTGCTGCTACATCTTATACACATTATTTATTACACAATCATTTGCAAATGTTTCTTTTACAATTTAGGTCCCTCGTTTCCTAAACCTTTCCTTTTCTTTGGGATGTGTGAAATATCTCATTGAACAGTGAAACTCTCCATAGAGCGCTTTTGCAAAGCGAACCAAATTAAAATTCGCCTCACTAAGGACAATAATTATTCACTGAGGGGTTTTCTCTGAATGCCAGCCACTGCACATGCAGCTTGAATTCAAGTCGATTTAAATGAAATACCCAAATGAAACCAGTATGTTGTGTCTATATGAATGTGAGTTATATGCAGATGGACGTCTTACTGGAAGCTGGAACACAGGATTAACATTTAGTGTGCTTAATCTAAAGCTTGATTTTAATGTATTCAAGCACATTAAAACAACATACAGGGGGTGGACATAACATGTACAAATTATAATATAATAGCCCCGCAAAACACTAGTAACAATTTTCAGTAGTTAAGACCATGTCAGAAAGATATGGTAAGTTTTGTGGCCATACTTCATAGTATTGCTGGATTGGATTGCATCATATCGCACGTCGTTCCTGTTATTTTGTCCATATTCTGTAGGTGGACATGGCTACCGATCCTGAGTTCCTGAGCAAACCTCCCACAGAATTCCTCGGGGATCACAGTTGCATGCGCTTTTAAGATCTACAAAACATATCTGGACTGGATTAGCAAATCCCTCTGACGTGAGCATTGGAAACTGGTCCAATTGTCAAACATGTTATACATTAAATCACACTGGAAATCCAACAATGTGTTATATTATGGATGAAAAGGACAAAGTTAAACATGGCACAAAATAAAGAAATACAGCCTTTCACTGTGTCACAGCAGTGTGTGGGTTCCAACAACCTCTTCATCTACATGTCAAGAAGCTTAATTGTCATTCAGACATAATAGCTTGGACTGGAGCATATGGGTCCAGCAGAACAGCGTGCAGAAGGTGCCAACACATGGCCACTTCACGAGCCTAACGAACAGTAAATCTCAGAGGAACTTCTGAAATGTGAGTGGAACTACAACTGGCAGCTCTAAAGCTTATTTAAAGATGGTGCCTGAAGGTTGTATATCTGCTTGAGAAAAGATTACAGTGTAACATCATCCTACATTTCATATATCAGGACACAATGGTGTACATGTTATTCTGAAACAATCGGGATTTGTGTGTAGCTGTGTTGAAGCGTCACCCTTTATAGACTGAACACTGAACCTTATTTTTAAACCACATTTGAAAATATAAGGTAACCAGAAGGTCAACAAGGTTCAGGTTTCTGTCCGAATGAGAGTCAGTGAAATGCACTTGCTGCCTAAAACACATAGTATGCCATTGACATTACTAGGAAATAAGAGAGCAGTCTTGGTTAATGCGTTTTTAGTTGCTGTGATCCTCGTGTAGGAAGCGGCGTCTGGGGTAGTGTGCACAAAACTAATGAGATCTTACCTGCATTGCCTTCTGGTCTGCAGCTCCATGAGACTCTCTGCGAGTCTCTGAATGATGCGTGTACACACATACTCACTGTTACGCCACATGTGAATACGCACTCTATTGAACACACATGTTGATCATCGTAATTAGAATTTTTAATTGGGGCTGCAGCATGTTGCAGGAAGGATTCATGAGGTTCAGCACCAGATTGAAATTAATTCCATAAATCATTCTTGTCTGGAAATGAATCTCAAAATGCAAATTACTTGTTGTGTTGTCATCACACAAATAAAAAAAAAAAGTATGTGTCATCATATAAACAAGCAACATAAAATGCTAGTATGGTGCATTCCACCACGGGCCTCTAGACTAGCATCTCCCCCATGTGGTGTCTTGTTAGTAGTGGTGGAGAGTTCTCTCTAACACGTTAGATAATGTTTTTGTGGGCAGCTGACACGATTTCCTATAATTTAAGATCAGAAATTGTTTCTTTCTGATTTCTTCAAACAATCTTCACAAGGTTTACTCCCAGTTGTTTTCGGCTATCATACCAGCACTGGGGTGGTCAGTTAAAGGAATACTCATTTTTAACTAGCGACACCATTTCGCCCTCATAAGCCCAGACTTTGCAGACAGTTCTGCAAACTGCTCTTTCCATCAGCAAAAACAACACTGTACGGCAATGAGCGTCTAACAAGTCAAAACTGAAGTCTTTCCCATGGACTCCTACTGAATCATTAGCAAGTTAAACATTTTCTGAATGAATCTCCTTCCATCCATGCCCCAAAAACGATCCCTCTGTCACAGTCACTTTCAGGTCAAGATCACAAGAGGAAACAATCCAGGAAACAAAGTCAACAAGGCCTGCTCCTTACATTGTAACAGAGCACGATATTGCATGGAAGCATCTGCGTTCATTATGTTTCCGCTCCTTTATTCAGTTTTTCCTGTTAACTTAATTGCTTATTTCGCACATTGTAAACATTGCATCACCTTTAGATTCGGACACATAACTGTTCACGAGGAAAATAAGGCTGAGCATTTTAACAGCTGACATTATCACTCGTGTGTTTTGGCTTTATTGTAATCAATGTTTTCTTCTTAGATAATGAACAAAATCTGACTGATGACAAAATATGTCTGGATTCAACTTTAATTAAAAGTGTGGCCATTAAATGTGAGACACATTTAATAAGTCATTAATAATTAGTTTACTAAGTGTCTTCTCACATTGTCCTTGACTATTTGAATCTGACCTGAGAGCTTATCGGCATCATGCGAGTGGTTGTATGATGCCGATTGAACGATTATAAAACAATTTTGAACTTCTTACTGGAGAGTACAGAAGTGGACTTGAATGCACCAAACTAGCATTGCAAACATGCTGAAATGTTTTTCAGGAAACATTTGAACGGTACATCAAAGGCCTCATGCAGATAGAAAAGCTTTCCATGTCTTGTTTGAGCTTGTTTTTAGATGTCAGGACAAAATATCCTTTAACAAATGAGATTTTTGTTAGACCAGACCAGGACATGACTTCATGTGTCCCTCACTTAGACTTGGTAATTCTATATTTCAAAGAGCAAACCCTTGAGATTTTTAATAATGATAATTTTGCTGAGAAATGTCTGTCAGAAAGGCGGCACCATGTCAAAGACTTACATTTTTTATGAACTTTCATTAATTTGATTGAATAATTCAGCGAGCGCTTTGATGAGAGCGTCATCGTGCTCGTTGCTCTCATGGTTGTCTGTTTCTACACTTTGTCTAAAGAAGATTACCCAAGTGCATTATGCAATGTGAATGTGACAAACCAGGTCTTGTTTGTCCTATTTTTGTTCTTGTATTTTTCATTAGTTGTTCAAAGGTCAATACTTAATATGTCCATCAAATTTAGAAAGAACGTCAGATGTTTATGTAAAGGATTGGACTGAATAGTGTGTAACAATATATCAATCAGGAGGGACTTCATCATGAATGCACAAATATTTATGTGCATAATAAAGAGGAGTCTTTGGTGATTAGACCCCATTGAGAAGTATAGAGAGTCATACTCTTAAAACCTTGCCCACTGGAAGGGAAAAGACTCGGTGCCTCGATATGCAAACAGCCTGTAGCTGACTAAAACTTTACATTTTAGCATGTCAAAGGATTCTTTTAGCACCTTATGCCTTCCAGAGAGGACAAACTCAATATTGTTGGTCTGTCTCAGTGTCTCTTCTCCAGCTAAGTTACTGTTAGTAACTGTTAGTTAAAATACTTGCAAACATAATACTGCAGAGATGGATGTGATGGGGAGTGGACTGAACCGGAGGTGAACCGGGTGGAGGAGGGTCGCAACGACTCTGCACTCAAATGACAGCAAGTGAGAGGAGAGCAGACTTAAAGTTTGACAGAGGCAGTATGATTGGCTGAGTGAGAGAGTAAACACCTGCAATCAGATGATTAAGAGAAGTAGGAAGAGAGGGAGATGGAGGCTGTGAATGAATGAATCATTCATAGATCTTATAATTGAACTCACGCTGAGCTTCATTTCTGTATGCCGCCTTTGTGATATCAGATGTTATTTTCAAGCTAAGAGGCAGGAACAGCAGAATCCTCAGAGTAGGCGAGTGTGCAGAGAAATGAACTCATTGTTGGAAAGGTGAATGCATATTATTTGTTTCCACAAGTTCAGTCCTTGAGCTGGTCATTACAACTTCACAGAGCCTCGTTATTGGCTCATATTGACTTGTTGCATGAGTCTATCCAGGCTCTCTCTTTAAATATAGATTTTCTTTTCTTGTGACTGACTTCCTATCTTGTAGTTTTTGCCTCATTACCATCCCTCAGTTTTTTCTCAGGAATGAAAAGTTGTAAAATTGAAACCATCCTTGTGACCCTCATAATAATGGTATATCTAAACCAACACAGCACCTCATTCCTTTTGCATGAATCACAACAAAAAGATCCAACATTACTGAAATGAGAGGACAGAATTATATTATCATAGATTTCCTTCTCCCATGTATTATGACACTGACTGTCAGCCTGGCTTGCTGACAAAACTTTTGCCACCCTGTTTGTGTGAAGGTGATGTGTGCTACTCTCTATCTGCTGTAACAAGCAAACTACAGGCAAAACTTCTATTAAATTCAGACATGATTCAAAGTTTTCACCTGTTTTCCTTTTATTTATTTATTTGTTGCAGTGACATTGGCAGACGGTGTACAGTCCTGTAGATTGCATTGTAATAATTGGGAACTTGCCCTGTCTGGTCCAATAAACAAACCAAAGGAGCCTCCTCTGTGGGTGTGTGTGAGGAACTTTTGCTCAAACTCGCAGCCAATCCAATTGCAACCTTGCGCTCCACACAGCCCACCTATTCAGTGGTCTCTAACTTGATTTTCTCCAGACCTCTTGGAATGAGCCGGTGTTGTGGCTACGTCAGTTTACTGCTGGTGTGATAGATGGCCGAGCTGCTGATTGAACTGATTCAAAAGTGAGTTTCTGAAGGGGACAAATGCTTGTGCTTTGCCCGCAGAAGTACGTTAAACTCTTTTTCTGTTTCCCCCCCCCAAAGTTTCATGGAATAAATGCAAAATACACTTTCAGAATGGCATATTTATTTATAGCTTTATTCCTTCACACGCTGACGCATATCCCTTCAACAACTGCACAGTCAGTTCACCTAGACTGTATTGGCTAATCAAAAATGCCTAGGTGCTTAATGAAGAAGAAAGGGTACGCTGAGAAATGAAATGCAATTTTAATTATTTAGCAAACTGCAAATGGAGCTAAAGCCCTGTTCTCATAATCAAACAGAGTGATGCACAGCATAAGGAGAGCAAAGACCTAGCAGTCAGTCATCAGCCGACACTCTGCGCTCTCCAAGCTGTCTGCTTAACGAACTGCCTGCCTGGTCTCTGGAAAGTTGTAGGGAAGTGCTTCTTTTTTTAATGGATGTTTAACTCACAGCCCTGCCCGTAACCTCGTACCCCCCACTCCATCACATCACATCTTTATTTTTAATGGTCAGCCTCGGCCCACAGGGAAAACTACAGTGTTGGACAGAGCAGATGATTGGAGATCAAAGTTTTTATTAAGTGAAATTTAATGAGACAACATCTTATCATAGCCAAAGTGAAAGACCTGAACCACGCTGAGAAGTTGACCCCCACGACACGTTCCTTCAATTTCTGATGTAAAAATGATCATTTTACAAAGAAGTCGTCTGAACTAAATGACAAAATGGGATGTTTGTCACCCAAAATGACCCACAGGAGCATTGACTCCACTCCTTTCGTCAGGTCAGGACAGCGATGTTTTCCGTCCTCTCATGAGGTTTGAGGTTTCCATACAACGACTTGATTGACATTAACAGTTGGTAGGAAACAAGACGCAAACAATGATCTCTTACATTCAAGTCAGAGGCTTTTCATATAAAGTCTTTGTGGCACTGTATCTTTGCCTCTGTACTACACTTCTAATTCACAATGCCACAGGAATGTGCTTTTTGGCAAACATAATTATATATATAAACAGTTGATATAATTTCACACATTTGGACAAATGAGAAAACGCTGTTGGCCTGGTGCTTGTGAAAACAATCAATTTTGTAACTGAGACATCTGATAACAAGTCAACCTATAAAACAGAGAGACACTTTCTTGTAAGCTAAATTAGGAAATAAAACTCCTCACACCATTCACACTTAGTATTTCTATTACATACTAAATGAACCTCTGCCCACACCACACTTTCCTCTTGGTGGTTCTCATGTATAAATATATATACATACACACTGTATCGAGAACACCTAAACAACACTCCACTGAATCTGCCGCATATAAGAGGGTTGCTAGGAGATTTCTAAATGCAAATGCAAAGCCTCTATAGGCAGAATATGAACAGGCGTGTAAGTATGCAGAGCATATATGGAAATATTAGCAATGAATCTTAATGAGAAGTCAGCAGGTGGGTGAAGCTTCACTGTGAGCAACAGATCTGCACACTTCAAACATGTGTTGCTGCATACATCCACCAAGACTTGGTTTTTGAAATGCTGTGTATTTTGCATGTGTGCCATTATGTCTTCAAAGACAACAGCCCGATTCTTTAAAAGCAAGAATTGATTAGTGAATAATTCAAGTGAGCCAGGTGCCTCTTTCTGACTCTAAGCCAATTTCATTTGAATAAAAAAGAATATGGAAATGTGTATTAATGATATCTGATGCCCAACAGCAGCAGAATTCACCAGAAACATTCAGACATGTAAAAGCAAGGCTCAGTCATTGCTCATTAAAAGAACACCTACAGAAAATAGAGCGGGAATAGAAAAGGAAAGACAATGTCCTTAAGCTGAACTTTTACCTCAGTGTGGCATCGACTGTGAGCATCCCCATTTGCCTGAAGATGTTTATATCCCTGAGAGCTTCAAGGAAACACTGCTGATTCTTATTTGTACACGTGGGAGTGTTTCTCCAAACAGACTCTCTTCTTGTTATTTCATTATTTCCTTTTCTGATTCCTTTCCCACATTACAAACTCTTCTTAATCTGCAGTACAGACAGCACAATTTCAGACATAGCAGAGAAGTTATGGACAATATTTCACCAATGCCTCTTTATTATTACTTTGCAAATGTCACCTTTGTTACAAATCTCAATATATTGTAGTTAAAAGGGTTATTTGTATCCCCTTGAGCAAATTTGTTTTGCAGAAAAATCAATTGAATTAAATGAACGGAGCTTGGTGATCGTGTTCTTACTATTAATATGTTAGCCGTTTTATTGAACAGGGGTGACAGGGGTGGCAGAGCGGCTCCGACACATTTTATTCACAAACTTGTTCTTGTTAGAAATACTGAGGTTACCAAAAAAAGAAAAAGGGGCCTGCTATACAGGCGGTTAATGGCGACAAAAACACAAAAGGGCTTGAAGTCTTGACGTCTCTACAAAGAAAAAGAGAGGGGAAGTGATAATTACATCATAACTACAAAACTGTCAATAGAAAAAGTTAGTGGGATGCTTTCACTGTTGGAATTTTAAATGCTTTTAAATCCTCTTAAAGTATGACATATTAATTATCTGTCATACTGTAGGACCAGGACCCCAAACAGAACATTATACACTTATTGTTCGGGGCCTTTGAGTCCATCGACCCTCTTTTACAGCTCAAACTCAACACTGTTCATCACTTTTCCTAATTTCAGGAGATGCTTCTATATGAACATGATGCTGCTGTGGTGAACTAATGACATGTTCCTGATGTCTACCCTGGCAATCAACACATTACTTCACACCAGCATTGAAATATTTGAAAATACACTGGATAATTTACATTTATTGGTGTTGACAGGACTTATTTATGCAGCACTACAGTTGGGGGGTGGGTTAACAGGGTGTTAACATACTGCAGTTCTTTATCTTTGAATGGCTTTTTGGCAAACAAAAAGAGATATATGCATAGCCCATATAACATAAGATAACATATTAGACCAAAGAAAGAACTATTTCTTGTTGTATGAATGTTTTATTGTGATGTCGTCACCATTATCAAACGTACAATCCCAGTTAGTGGACAACCCCTTTACTTTTTTACATAAAACAACATTATTATTGTTATTTACTCAAACAGCAGTAGGAAAGTAAAGGTAAAGCCAGTGTCAATAAAAGACCCGGGTTAAACACACAATCATGATACATCATCCGACCAGGTAAAAATACACAATATACGTGTACACATTCATAAATATACTCAGGGACCAGGTCAAGCGCCATGACCTTTCTCATTTTATTATGTGAGCTCAGCCATGCCCCTCCAAAAATCCACCCTCATTTCTTCAGGCCAGGCTACTGAACACAGTTCTGTACACACATCACATCACGGCATGACTGTACTTAGGGACATGTTTTCTGTGTCTATGTAGGGCAGATGTTGTGTTGTTGGTTTTTCTGGGGACTGCCTGCACTGTATCGCCTCTGTCCTTGCACACTGAGACAAGGAGGGGGAGGTCATATACGAGTCCCAGGTGAGACCATCAGTGGCAAGATGCATTTGTGCAATAGGGTGATGAAGCGAGAGGGGAGGAGAAGTCTGGAGGAACTGAAGAGGTACCAGAAAGAAGGGAGGTAGTGAGAGGGTTGCTGGGGTGACCTCTCCTGTCCCTGTAAAGCTGCAGTTTATTTTTGTAATCCCCTACAGAACAGCTAAGGGGGAAACTCACACTGTGCCTCCCTTGAGGAAGTAAAGGTGACAGTAGCAATCATAAATGTTGTGCTCGGTGGGTTAAATGTGAGATTGCCGCTCAGATAATCATACCTGATTCCTGTGACTCTTGTACAGGAAACCTTCCGACCAACGAAACTTCATGTTAGAAATGAATGAGGGTTGCATGAAACTAGACACGCCACCATAACAAGGAACACAGAAGTACAGCATGCTTGCTTTGCATTAATAGGGAGACATACTTGGTAATTGTGTTTCGATTTGTTCTGTGTGTCTGTTATTGTTCTTTTTAGTAGCACCTTAACGCTGAGGCGCTGGCTAATGAAAATCTCCTCAAGCTTGCCTACAGTAAAAGATGCCCTGCCAAGTCTCATTGACTGTACACTGTGCATGTGGGCCTCTATTAATTCAGCTGCTTTATTAATGTAAGAGATTATCATCCACATAATTGCTTAGAAACAGTACTGCTTTAAATTTGTGTTACAAATCTGCCTGTGCTTGTTCCTAAATTGTTCCCAAATGCCTGTACATTATTGGAATTCACCCGAGTTCAGTCGCTCCTGCACGCTTTAATCACTGTCATCCCCCAAAATGAACCATAACAAGGTTTGGTTCACAATCTCTTCTGCACTTGTAGGTAGTCATCTATTCACTGCCCAACTCTTGTTGACCTGGCAAGGGATGCGGCAAACAATTTTGCAGACAACTGCAGGGAAGGCGGTGGAGTTCAGCAACATCAAGGTGTTGCAATGAGATATCAGAAAAGTCAGCGAGGTTGATATGCTGTAGTGGGGAGAAATAAGTGAAATCTCTGGGAGCAGATCAGATCGGTCTCAAGCTGCATAACCCCAAGAATCAGCTTAAAGAAAGAAAGAATGTCAGAGATGGCAACTTGACATCAAAGTAGAATCTCCCTCTCAGATGTTTTTCTCCTTTACCTGAAAGGCCACAAGATGTTCCTCCTGTTGGAATGAAAAGAATGTCGGCTAAAGCATGTTCGACTCTTGCTAAAAGAAACAGTATGCACGCAGTGAAATTAAACCTGATCACTCTCCATGAGATTAGATATTGATTTTTCTTCCAGATGACTAAAGAGATCTCTCTCTAGATGATTAGGTATTTATACTTCATACCGTCATTTCCTTTTCCCCTGTGCCCACCATGGATTCAAGAATCTGAAATGATTGTAGAGCGTATGGCGTGGAAGTCACATTCTTTAATATATGTGAATAATAAAACAATATAATGATTCATTTTTGTATCTACTCTTCTGCACCATAACGTTTTAGCCAGTGTGTGTAGTTTCACTGAATTTATCTAGAAAATGATTTCCTTTCCCTATTCCTTTTTTTTTTTTTGGTTCTGCAGTCAGCTTCGCTTTGACAGAGTCTGATGGAGGAGTTTAGCACAGCGCCGTGACCCTGGAGCTCTCTGCTGTTTAAATCTCATTTCTCCAGCCTGGTAGAGAAGGGCTTACTCTGGAGAAAGTAGTAATAACCACAGAATATGGTGAGACACGTGGCCTGTGCTCTTCATGGACGGTCCTCATATTAAGATGCACAGGCCCTTTTCTGAAGATCCAAAACTCCCAATCTGGATGGCACTACAGCACAAGAGCATGCTGATGAATCAGGGATGGGAGATGAGTGTAAACGATGTTAAGAGACTTTCTGCAAGAGAAAACACCTCACTACCCACAACTCCACTTAGATGACTGATTGACTGATAACAAATATTTGTTTTCTTGTATTATTTTAGCTACTATATGCAAAGAAGCAGCCCAATGCTGAATGTACCTACCCTTCAGCTGTTTGCATATTATGAGTCATTAACCATTTTGGCAGGTAATTCTAAGAGACCTAAGGTCCATACATTTTTCATATGATTCATTTTTCCTGCTGGAGCATGGTGTCTAAACAAACCATAAAACTCTCCTTCACAAGAAACTTTTATGCACCACAGCTTGTGAAGTCAAAGCAGGCTCCAGTCTGGTTTCCTGAAAAAAATACAAATAACAAACACAGCTACATGTTTGCACATTCATGAGAAAGGTTTAATTGGCTGGTGACATTAAGGTTTGGACCAGTTTCATAGCAAACTGAGCAGGAATCCATCGTTCCTTCCATTTAGAATGGATCAATCGATTGTATTTCACTGTGTAAACAGGTGAATCAACCCTTTCAACCAGAGGCGATACATATTCTCAAAGCCATGTCTTCAAATTTGGACACATCTATGCATCCATTATTTCTTCACTCAGAAATCAAACACTGGCTCTGCAGTCTAGAGCCAAATATCTGCAATGGTGTAATTCATTTCACACATTTATAAGTAAGTGTGCCTTTCTTCTATGTCTGCACATGTGGTACTTGTTCCCTATGAATTTGGTCTCTGAATGATGTGGAGACTTTGCAAGGATTTGATAAGTGAGAAGATGTTGAACACCATTTGCTGTCAGAGTTCTGTTGTCAGTGGTGATCTTTAAAAGGTTACCCCGAACAAACTGTCCATGTTCTTCTACTTTACCCATGCCCTGAAAATAGGTGTAATGAAGCAGCTATTTAAACAGTTAAGGCTCACAATGACAAACATTTCAGTACTGCTGTTTAGGCACAATTTAACCGACTTCACAAAAAGGACGAACAACAGCATGCATATGACAAAAATGAAACTGAAACTTATAAATAAGTCCACCTCCCTGTGACTGTGGTGCAGTAAAAGAAAATGTTTTTTCTCAACATAATCCAGCAAGCAATTACGTTTGCCACCAAAAAGTCATTGTGAAAAGAATTTAGTACTATATAAACATAATTTCGAGGAGACAGGGTTGATAAATGAGTCCACTGTGGGATGCAAATGCATTCAACAGACCCGTGTCATGTTCTGAAAAGGAGTATAGACTTCCAGACTCCGTAGTTTCTCTTTGTGGTAATTGTACAAACTGTACTGTCAAAATCTGAACGCATCACTTATCATTTAGTAAAAAAAACATAAGAACAAGGCGCTCCCTGGCGTGACTTCAGAGGTTTAAACCTCGAACCCCCGTCAAGGTATATTCCATCTGTTACTTTATTTTACTAAAAGAAAAGTGGCAACAGAGGAATTGTCCTTCACACGAGCCTGATTTCATTTCACAGCAAGTGTCAAACTGACACCACGTGCTTCTCTCGCTGCACCTACTAGCACTGGCCAGAAAGTCAGGAGAGCAGATTTTTCAATCAAATCAAATCAATCAAATTTTTAAATCAGAAGTGTGACATCTAGTCTGTTCAGTCCACCCACAGTATAGAGAGTGAATAATGAAGGACTTGTTTCATTAAGGTGAGTTTTGCTGCTTGAGCAGACTGACGGGGTTTGGAAATAAACACTCAGTGCTGAGTGACTGCCTCTCAATTAACCTGAAAAATTAATGGAGGGAACATTCTTGATTATTTCATTTATTGCAGCTGGTTAGGAGGGAAAAAAGCATCACAAAAAACTACAAATGACACCTGTCAACACTTCTGGAGGCTGAGCCTTTGTTTCCCTTTGCTGCCTTTAATTAGCGATGTCAGGAAATGTTCCCTCTCAGTCACCGGCACAGATTTAGCGCACACCAACCTTAATGAATATCCTTAAGCTACTTTTGTTTGCCTTTTTATATACGTAATAGAAGGTGCAGCGTTAGGATGTGTGGGTTTGAATGACAGATGATAAAGAGTGTTTCCACAAAAAGGGAGCAGATTATTATTATTTTTTTGGAAAGAAGCCATAGCCATGTCTTCAGCTATCAGTGAAAACTGTTTTCTCCAAAACCTGTGTAGTTTACAGAATAAGTGTTGGGTGTAGGGGAGCGTAATAAAGGCCATTTATCCAGGTGGCTTTCCTCATCTCTGTGCTCTAGCAAAAGAATAAAGAGGGAAAAAACGGCCAAAAAGCAGTTGTTATTTGATAAACTACCAATGTGAATTCCCCCTTGAAATAATTTAACGGAAAGATACTTTAGTGTTTTGAAAAGCTTGAAATCTGATGAAAATCGTGAGATATGTTTGAGTTATTTATGGTAAATGAGATTTAAGTGAGAAAGGCACAAGTGCCAAAGAGAAAGCACAAATTCCTGGATGAATTTCAATATCTTAGACAGAATTATATTCCAAAAATATAGTCTACATACATAGCTGCATGTTGTGAACAGTTTTCTCTGCAAACATGTCCAAAGTCATCATAAAAATGGAAAGATGCTCCTGTTGTTCCTGCAGGTTCAGATTTTAAATGAGAGGACAAGGTAATTGAGGAGAAGGGTAAAGGGGGGGGTAGAAATATCCATGGCGAGCAGTGGCCCTACTGTGGACCTATTTCACATCTGACCTTTGACCCTTGCTGAGAGAAGCTTACTGTAGAAGCACCCCCCCCCTTAGCTTATCATGATTTTGTTGTATACCACATACCCTTATATATACCTTATAAGTACCAAACAAAGCCCTGGCTCAGACACCCTGTGAAACCCTGAATGAATCAAATACCAGTGCAAATAAATATAGACCAGACACTCCTTAGTTGAGGTGCAGTATTCACTTCAGGCCGTTATCTTCTACAATGGACAGACAGTCCACAGCAAGGATTTGCAGTGTGACAGGGCTGCTTCAGAGGACATCCCAGCAATCTGAGAAGGGATCCCAGGGAATACAATCCAAGCAGAATGTGGATTTGAAGCAAGGAGCCGGGAGATGCATCTGTGACTTTCCCACTGTATCTGATACCCCTAATGAATAAATATGGAGCGGGTGTTCTTATGAGAAAGTGCACTTTTTCCTGAGGGGATTTCGTTGTGTACAGACCATGACAGTTGATGGCAAAAACGTATTATTACTAAAATAAGTGTAATTTTGAAGAGAATTATAGTATCTGTAGGGCTATAGCTACCACTGAGGACACTGAGGTCATGTCTATAGTATGTAATTTTTTTAAGACAGGGGGGAATTGGGGTTTTAACAATGTGGGGGGAAGTTTACCATCTACAGTTAAAAAATATTTATTTTATAAGTGGATAACAGCATGTTTAGACTCGAATAATTTAAATCTGTCTACATTTTTATGCAAAATAAATAATAAATGAGCAAATGCCTCAAAATTTCTCCACTGCAAGACTATTAAAGGATTTCTGATTCTGATTCTGATTCTGAAAACGCCTCCCCACCAACATTAATCCTGGCAGTGTGGAGAAGGTGATGAAACATGAATTAGATCTGCAGACATAAAACTTATAGAAAATATAACTGAACTAATAAGTACATTAATAAAGGGATTTGATTTGTGGTCAAAAGGTTTGGTTGGTGGAATGTATGTTGGAGAAAGAGACTCTAAAATAATGGCATCCCTAAATATCTGCAAGTGGGTTATAGATCATTACCAATGAATGAACAATTACCTGAACAGGTGCCAGTTCTTCATATTTTGGAACAACACATTCACTGCCACTTCAATATAATCACAGTCTTCACCTCCTGGCAACTGCTGTTGAGTGTTCTGAAGACGATGGGGGAAATTACAAAGCAGGATTAACATGTCATTTTCAGATCAGTCAAGCTCAAGGAAATGGAGGAAGAGGAGGGGCTGTGCCAGAGATTTGTGAATTTCTGATTTCTTTTAAAGTAGTTGTTGCAAAATCCTGCTTTCTGCCAAAAGACGTGATGGTCGTGCAGCACAGTACAGTCCAAGTGAGCATATGTTGTGTTGTTAGACATCAGTGTGACACTGGAAGAGCCAGCATGCTTTCAAAGGTAAATTATCCACATATTTAATACAGGAGTATATAAACAATGGTTGATAAAGTACAAAAGTAACATTTGTAGCACCTTTTTGTAAAATATACAGTCAGGTCACTTGATTGTGGGGTCTGTACTGAAACTTTTACCATACAACATACTGGACATCTGCAAAACATAAAGAACATAAGTCTTAGCAGTTTTGGAGCTTTCAATCATCTGTTTGAATGTATTAATATTTATTGTTTTATTAACATCTTTCCACGGTCAAGAATGGACTTTGTACTTAAAAGAAACTCCAATATGAGTGTTTCAAAGCATCTTATTCCTGCTCCAAAACACCACGACATACGGCCAGATAATGAGAGTCCTCCTGTTGAGAGAATGCATGCCTCATTTAAGTGTTAAGCTGTGAACAGCAGGTTTGTCTCTGTATTATAACACTTTATTTCAGCGGGTGATACAAAAAGCATTTGTTTAGTTTATACTTTTCAAAAATGTAATGCTTTTTGCAAGTAAAAGGCTGGAACTACCTGAAAATTATTATTTTTCAAACAGGAACATAATGGTCTTTGTACACAGAGACACACAAAATGACATTTCCCGCCATAATTCCTTTCATTTTTACTTTATATGAATCCAGCAGATAAGCAATAATTGATGTACAGCCCATGGGCTATTTTTCAAATGAAAGGTTTGCCTTAAACTGACTTTCTACTGCATAAAACACATTTCAATGGACGGTTGATGTAAAGATAGAGAGATTGAAAGATAGATGTTAGATTGTCACTTGTTATGACTGGCTCAGGGGTCGCAACAAAGAAGGGAGAGGCATGCCAATCATGGCAATAACAAACTGACATTTATTAAAGAAAGTTACAATAATAACTGTAATAAGGCATGAAATTCAGAATCACATCAGTGTGTTGTCAGTGTACAACAAAAGAAGAATCAGAGCTTGGTGAAAGGTGAAGACACCGACACGTTTGGGCAGGCGGGCTTAAGTAATTTAGGAACACTGGCCAGGTGAGATCCATCCAAAGTGCCTCTGCCACATCTGCAATTCTTGATTTTTAACTTGATACTGTCCAGCCAAGTCTTCCCTGTTCTTTGAGCAGCATATTTGATCTTCTGGAAAAAAACTACATGCTGTTCTTTATTTGATTTATTGGTCTAGAAGTCAGAAGAAAAAAAAGATTAGGGTTGAGGAAGTACCTTTTCAAGTTAGGTCAGTCAGGGATCAAGTCAGCTTTACAGCATTACTTATGGTAGTAGTCTGCCACTGTTTCATTTATTTTTTGGACTAAGCCATTGAACAGGCTGCTGCACCCACTTTATGAATTGCCAATTGTACCAATTTTTACCAGGTTTAATGGTAATCTACCCATTGTCATTCAGACATTTCATTCTGGACCAAAATGTTGCACCAACAGCCAGATGAACAGTTGAACTGACATTATTTCTATCCCTTGAGCTAGCCGCAAGCACGGTGACAAAGTCCTATACTATTTAATACACTTCCTAAAGTGTTTGCAATGAATCTTTGCCACCTAGAGTCTCATTTGGGATTATGGCCTGGAGGATAATATGACAGTTTGTGCCAGATATCCAGCAACATTTCTACAGGATATAGTATGTTGGATAATCAACTGTGACCAGCACAAAGCAATACCCCCCACACTACAGTCTGATGGCCTGATGTGTTATGTGCCGTGCTAATTCCTTGAAAGAGGGCATCAACTGAAGAGATGGGGCGGTAACTCACATTTGGGAGGGCCGGGGGTCGATTAGTTGACATTTCCAGGCAGACAGTAACTGTAAAAAGAGTAAAAACTAAAATAAGGTAACAAGATGCAAAACGGGCAGGAAATACTGAAATATTAGGAACAGAAATGACATCATAAAGAAGCAAAGACAGCGTTACTTGACAGTTTTAATGACAAAACTGTCCTCACTGTTACAATTTGCTCCATATCCCAAATAGGCCTTTTATAAAATAAAACCCGATATGGTTAATAGAGTAATAAAGGATGACTTGTACACTATCATATGTCATCCCGAGACGGCTGCCAGAGCACCACTGGGAGCCAAACCTCCCTCCTCGGAAAGGTGCCCCTGCATCTGAACCTGTTCCTCTTCATCAATCTTGGACGAGAAAGCATCACAACAAAAAACCACCCTGCCTGTCAGAACCTCACACTTTGTTATCAGTTTTTTAAACTCATGACAGTCTGGCCTACAAAAACATTAGGAGCTGACCACATTCTTAATCTACAATTTGGGATTGAGTTTGGTTTTAAGTGTTTTTTGTAAGACTGTGAGCATCCTCAGTACAACAGATCCTGGTTTAAACACACACCGGTTTTGGTACATCCCTGTTGTATAAAGGAGCCCTTACCCAGAGGCAAATCAAACAACCTGCCCTACTTTCATTAATGAGCAGTTGTCACCAGATGACCCAGTGCCACACTGTGGTCCAGACCAGCAACTGGTGTCTCTAGAATCAGCACACAGAGGTGGCAAGAACTGGGAGAGACAAAATTAAAATGTCCGGTGAGATGTGGGAAAGAAATGAGCAGGATCAAGGGACAGGACCATGGATTGATTTTAGGTCATTGATGGCTGGAGGTGCAGATGGATGTCTGCTAGGGCCATGGCTGCAGCAAACGTGAATAGTCAGTGGACCAGTCAACCATTTCTTTCCAGGGCTTCCTGTGCCACCTGCTTGATGATCTCCTCCTTGTTGGAAAATCCCAGTTGCAGCCACCACCTGCCCACTAAGGAAAGCTGCATGCATAATAAATGAAGTGACCCACAGCCACATAGGCAATGCCATGCATCTTAACCTGCATTATTTTCTTTCTTCAAATAACTGACCCACATTTTTGTCTTTATTTCTCCCCCAAATTGGTGTCACTGTCTTGAAATAAGGCCAACTTGTTAGATGTGTTCATAGAAAAACACATTAGTCTCAGATTAAATCAAGTGGGGCCACCCTCATGATTTGGGACTCTGTATTAAACCTTACCTTATTTGTTAAATATTTGTTATTTAAAGTGTTATTTGCCTTTTTGTTGGATCCAATTCCTCTCACTAAGTTTCAAGAGTTGATATCCTACAGCTGTGCTAGATTGTGGACTATTTAGCTACAGCTTTAGCTTTCTTAATGCATGATTGTAAAGAATTGGTGCATATCTATATTTGTTAACATAATTACACCATTAGCTTGGGTTTGACATGGGTCTGGAAATTGAGTGTTTGGGTAATCGCTTTTGTTCTGCAGGTACTCCCTTACTGAAATCATGGATTTAAAAGTTTCCTTTTCTGTCGTTTTTTTTTTTTTTAAGTGAAACATAAAAACCAGACACCTGCTGTTGATGTTGAAGATCACAGCTTTTTTTCTTCTATGGGGCTCCAGCTGTGCAGGAAATGTCTCAATCTAAGATAAGAAAAAATCACTACCAAACAACCAAATGGACCAAGGAATGTACAATTTGTCCATAACATCTTTTTAATCTCTTCGTCACAGCATCTGAGTGAGAAAGTGACTATTTAGGCTTTCCAGATTCAGAAGCCCTGCGCGAAACCGAAGTTCGTCATCAATCCCTGCTTTATTTGCAAGCTATAGCTTATCATCACATGGTTAGTCCATGCAACTGAACTGTCAAATGCTGTATGGAATGAAACAGAATGGATGCAGACATACACTATACAGATGTTGTATGATGTTTCTGGCAGAGGAAGCTCAGCTCGTGGCCTGTTCTGCTGTGATAAAAGGAGATAAAGATACAGACCAGCTTCACAAAGGACTCTCAGTTTTTGGCTTGGGCACAAAGATTAACACGCAGTCACACCAGTGTTTACAATGCAGCCCAAAACCCTGATTCACACATCTGAACAGTCTTCTCTGCCTTGGTGTGGAGAAATGCTGAAAAGGAATTTCAGGTGTCAATAAATTATTTATTTATTTGCATCACAGTTGAGGTTTTCATAGCTAATGTGCACCTTGTCTGAAACCTCATCGTGCTTGAATGGTTTCACTTTTGTTAAAACCTCTTATAGTTCCTGATGCTATTATAAGAGGGGTGATTTAAAATGTTAATGGTGGTTTTGGTGGCAAAATAAAATGAGGTGGACCAAACGAAACTAGAGATCCTTTGTTCTTTGGAGACACCTTGACAGGTTTATGTTTATTTGATGAAGCTGACCTGAAACTGAGAAAAATAGGACTCTGAAGCTGAGATGGACACCCAGAATGGGTTACTTATGATCTCCATGACCATATAATAAAATATGGTGGAGACATCCAAATTATTGGTCAACAGGCCCCCTGACACCTTCAAAGTTCATGAGGACATTTTACTGGTAACAGAAATGGCGTGCTGGTTGTATCAAAGCTGAAGTGTGTAACAAATTGGGTCATTTAAGATTGCATGCATTTCTTGTAAACTTCTTGTTAATTGAATATTCTTGTTAATCAGTCAAATGTTAATGGACGTGTCGTTTTGGTATTTCCACTGCACATCTATGCTTTTTAATCATTTTGCTGTAACAGAACTCTGTGTTGTTTAGGGCTACTTTAAGGGCATTGCATTTGAAATAGAAATCAAACTACTTTGTTATTCTGTGTTTCTTGGTTGTTCCACAAGGACAAAAGGTGCGAGACAAAATGTGCAAGTAACTTTTAAAAGAAGCAACTTCTAAGACTTTCTGCACCTCTGTTCAACCCTCACAGCAGATGTTTCTTTAATGAGCTCTTTCAAAACCTAAACTATGTTTTTATACCTGGTGTAGGTAGGAAGCATACTGGTGACGATACTAAAGAACGCAAAAAACATCTGAAATTAGTGCGAACATCCTTCACCCAGACGGCCCAGATTCAAGCGCACATGACAGGATTGCCCCTGCTGGAGTGTCCTTGTGCAGGACACTAAATCCCTATGAAGAGCGATCAATAAGTTTGGTTCTTAGTCTCATCTCTCTGTGGAAAAATGACCTTTAAAAAGGTTAATTTCTCCCTTGGGGCATCACACTATCAAAGACACAAAATTACAGATTAGAAAAGGGATTTGGTATCTTTCAGATGAAACTATTTTACAGTGCAATACCATTACCTATTATTTGAAACTTTCTGATGCAATCTCAACGAAAATGTAATATCATGAGCTCCACAAAAGGAGAAATTTGAGTGCAGTACTATTGTCTTGGATCTGTTATTTTGTCCACCCCCTGCAGAGTTTCAATCTTTTTCCTTCACCACATCTTTTCAAAGGGTTGCTTTGTCTTGTGGTCACAATCATTCACGTGTTGTATTGATGTGGGAAAACACTACCTGGCCATTTCATTGTCATTCCGTCATTCAATTGGAAAAACATTCTTCAACTGAAGGGCTGACCTGCTCTCATCTCTGTCACTCATAATTAGAGTCGGTGTCCACAGAGGAACCACAGAGCTCTTATTATTTCCAAAGACAGGGATGCACTGTAGCATGTTCCCTGTAATGCCGAGAGACTTGCTCACAGTGCCAACATGTAGTATATTCTCAACAAAAACAACTGCAGCCCTTATTTCGCTTATACGTTGGCTTAGTGCTGGTATCTCAACTAAACAGGCTTATTGCACTGACAGTTGGAAGTCAGACATTCACAGATGGCAGGTTGCATTCAAAGCCTTTGTGCATTACAGTGTGGTCCAACTTAAAAAAAACAGGAGAAAAACATGGATAGTATAATCCACTGTTTCCAATAGCAGTGGCGAGCATTCATGCAGCTGCTCCACCCTGTCAAAACAAAACTCACAACATCCACAACTACTCCCGTTTTACCACTGTGCTGATGCATTTTGTTTCCTTTTTATCCAAAAGGTCCAATGTGATACAAGAGAGTAACTTGTTCTATTTCTTATGCAACAATGCAGGAGTTTGTAGACCTGTCCAATAACGGTCACATTTGCATTTAAAAACACTGCACCGTTTCCTGCCAGAGTTGTCACACCAACAATTACTGGGGCCAGAGGACACACTGACCACCTCACCAAACACAGGCTCGTATTACCGTTAAACAGAACCAATTAGGAACAAAATGGTTTCATTCAATTTAGATTGCTTAATAAATCAAGCAACCTAAATTAAGTAATTAGTAATTGCTTAATAAATTAACTATAAAGCTTACATCCTGTTTATTTAAAAACAAAGAGAAAAGGTGAAAAGGGCTAAATTTCATTCCCGTTTTAGACACTGAAAGAAATTCCTGAGCTTTTCTTTGACTTATTAAAATAACAGCTGCAAAATAACAACACAAAAGTAGTCTTTTTCAAAATGCAGGGAATGTAACTTGGCCAAAATGATAACTCTGAAAACAAAATATCTGGAAGGTAAAATAAAAAAAAAGACTGCTGGCATGAAAACAAATGTTGTATTAAAGCTTTTCAGTGCAATTGTCCTACATGGTAGGAATACAATAAACAGCTTTGTATGTATCAACTGGCTGTGTTACTTGTCAACATCAAGAGTTTATGTTTACTCAAAACAATATCAGAATTTATTATTTATTGATTGATTTTTACTTTGCAGAAAAGAATGGATGTACAAGGTTCCCAGGGTTTGTTGCCCCTGTACACAACACCAACCTAGTTGGGGGCTTGGTAGTAGAGAGAGGCACTACAGCTCAGTATTCAGAGGCAGCACTGATAATGTGTTGGTTTCTACCCCCTACAGGAATGATTGATTTACATGGTAAGCAGTGTATCCAGAGCATGTCTCTCCCCATAGCCAGATTTATGATGGTGCAAACACGCGTAGAGGTCAAAAAAAGACAAAAAATAAGAAATAAGAAAATAGACACAACACTGAATATTAAAACGTGGAGATACTGAGATGCAGACATTTCTCCCTGCTAACCATGTCTCTGTAGACTCTGCTGAGATATCCCTCCAGTTATTGGCTGCTGGGGAGCAGAAAATGCATCTCTTTTGCATCTGACTGTGCATGTATATTTCAGGCATCTGGCTCACTGCTTGTACATACCCTATAAATTGAATATAATTATTTTATTTACAAAACATAAACTAATATATATATGATTTAACTTTGACATGTGAAATTGCTGTTTCTGTTTCTCCTTTTTTATGTAACTCCATAGCAAACTAATATCCGTTAGCCTGTTTGGCTTCATTGAGTGCAGAAGCTGTATAATTTACAACTTTGTGGACATCTGTTATTAGCCATGTTAGCTGCTGCAGTTTGTGCTTGCAACCCAACCCATGCCATTTCCTCTGCTGCATGTTGTTCGCTACACCACATGAACACATGTGGCCAGGCAAAATCAGCACCTCAAGGTAGCAACAGCTAACCAACAGGCAAGCAGGTGCCATCACAATACTCACATTGACTGGCTCTCACTAGCTGTTGATAACAGCTGTGCTAGCCAATTAGCAAGGTCCATCTCATCTACCTCATATTCGATACAAATTTCTTGTGGTCAAAAAGATTATTGCTTTATATATTTTTTTTAAATCTAGAAAAGGTCAACACCAAACAGTCTTAATAAATTATCTTTTTAATACCTGTAAACATTGGGAATCAAATTGTCGGTGCTGCTGGAGTCCAATGCTCTTAAATTTATTGCAAAATATTGTGAATTTGATTTTCATGTTATTGTATTATGGTGGCACGGTGGTGCAGTGGTCAGCAGTGTCGCCTCACAGTAAGAAGGTTTCTGCCTTTCTGTGTGGAGTTTGAATGTTCTCTGCGGGTGCTCCGGTCCAAAGACATGCAGGTATGGTTAAGTGGTGACTCTTAATTTCCCCTAGGTGTGACTGTGAGCGTGAATGGTTGTGTCCTCTAAGGGCAAGCGGTTATAGATGATGGATGGGTGTAATTGTATTGTGATGATTAAAATGATGTACAGTGTTTGGTACGTATAACATCACTTATTGGGGCACTTAGCCCCTGAGACGTACAAATAACCCTTACGCAATTTCCTCAAGGGAAATGTACACATATGTAGAGTATATGTTAATTCTTTGGTTAGTGAGTTATAAGGAAAACAAGTCTCATTTTATTCTGCTGGGGGGGGGGGGAGAAAGATGAGCATACATGCTTAATGCAAATAAATAAAGTGAATAATATGACACTATTAACATCGTCTTGGTTGTAAAACTTAACTGATGGGCTGTTAAAGTTTTAATGCTCTTTTTTTTCTTCACTTTTCTTTCTGAAGCTAACTCTGAACTGCCATGAGCCATGTCACTAATAACAATTCCACAAATCCGCCCCTGTCATCAAATAAATAACACTCATTTCTTTACTTTTTTGGCTTATTTTGAATCATGCCACAGCTTAATCCTCACAAATCACCCTGCAAATTGCCATTTCATTGTGGCTGCAGTGGGCAACTACCCATGTTGGCAGCTTTAAAATGCACCCAGAGGAAATTGTTTAAAAATGTAGCCTCAATTCCCAGAAGCCATATAATTTGATGTCAGTAAACTGCACACGGCACACTCATGTTTACTGCAGTGATCACTTTTATAGCAAAGGAACACAACAGGAAAAAAAATGAGCTGGATGGAACAAATGGGGTGACCCAATAATAAACATTTCATTTGGGCAAATATGGGGGAAATTACAAGGTCTCATTTAGTGTGGATGGGACAGTTATACACGCACTGTGGCTCATAAGAAAATAGTGAATAGCAAAACTGTGGATTAAGCACATTGAACCACCATATATATTTTTTACTGGTTAAGTATTCATTTACATAAAAAATGTTTGCCTAGTGCAACTTTAACTCAGACTTTATAGACAATTTGATTCATGACCATATGAAGTACATCTCAAAAATGTGCTGATCAAACTGCTTTGGAATAACAGCAGAGTGATTTATGTACAGTAAAAGCTAGCCAACTTTGCACACTGCTAAATTAATTATCCTCTCTTGATTGTACAATAAAGACAAAATTGAAACCAGCACCAAAGAAAGTGCGGGATAATTCATCATTTTACTTTGTGCTGCAAGAGCTGCTTTAGCTATGGTGCTGCAGGATACATTTTTTTCAAATTTATTGAAACGTCGAGCTGCTGAAGCTGTATGGCTACGCGCAGTGCTTGTGCTGCGAGAAACTGATGTGACAGTTAATTCCTATGGCTTATATATCAAACGTTGGGTCCCACATAGAGGTGTAATGGTGAGTAGCCTGTGTTCTGCCCTGTGATATTAACATGTACAAGTAAAGTGGAGGTCAGCTTAACCTGCTGATTTGATTTTTAGGGACCAAATTATACACACAATACAGATCGGACGGAGTTCATGGTTGCTGTATTTATATTCACAATGCTTTCATACACATACATGACGCAAACTAAATGTCTGAGGAGTCTGTGATGTATTTATTCTGTTTCTTCTTCTTAGTACCCCTCGTTTTAATAACCATTATTTTCATCTTGTTTTTGAGCAATCCAGTCTTTTGTTTCTTTTAAAAACACTTCTTGACAAATCTGTTTAAAGTGCTTTGGGAATAAATTTGACCTAATTTGATTTGCTGGCTGGATATGTTGCTCTGCAGGCTGCATTTAGCTCAGAAAATTAGAGTGAATCAGTTCATTGAAGAATAGCAGTGCATAAGGATAAACTCGGTTGTGAAATTACATTCCATCATTCACTGAAATGTCTGGTTTCTTTTGACAACACCATGATAACACTGACACAATTGACTGAGAAAAATGAGAGAGGTTTCGACATTGATACAAAATCATTACTTTTTTTTTACTCAGCTCTTAACATTTCCAAAAACCACCAAGTAAGAGTTTATTCAGATCAAGAGCCAGCTTACACTGTGTACAGTGTGTTGCGCATGGATGACCTGCAGCTTGTAATACCTGTAAGCAGCTTTAAAAAGAAATGAGACTGAGAAGACATGAAAAACGGAGAAGATGGATCAGGTCCAGCTCAGATAGATTTGTCACACTGGAAGCAGGATTCTTTTGCCTGAAGGCCAAGTTACCAAGTTGAAAAAGATCCATGCATTGTACCAAATATCTATATAAAGGCTGGACTCTGTAGTTCAGTTGAGGATTATTTCCTTATGTGGTGAATAAACAATCTTAAGTCACAGTATATGAAGTATAACCAATTAACAGGATGGTGTTGGTTTGACTTTTCATCACTCCATCCAGGTGTACTTGACTTGTTTAATATTTAACGAATTAAATAAGATTTTGGTATCACTGTTAATGCTCCCCTGATTGACAGTTAGTGATTCTGACCTCTGACCTTCCTTCTGCCACCATCAGGGCATTTGTTTCTTTCCAGGCATCTCCATGCTACTCTGGCACATGTTTCGGTTCTGTGCTAAATTATCTAACCACAGGAAATCTATTTTCCAAAGAGAGTGTTTTCGGGCCGGTAATAGAAACTGACCCTTTGCCATATTTGGTGTCCCCTGGTGACAATATTGCAACCTTTATAATAATGTTATACACACGCAGGTTAGTTCTTCTGAACTGGAAAAGTCGCAGGCCCCTAGTTACATTTTATGGTTAAGAGACGTCATACAGCAGTTAAAACTAGAGCAACTGGAATCCCTTCCTGGACTACGCAGCAATCTAATCTCTTACTTACAGTGACCTACAGTCATTGACCAAGTTTTCAGTCAAACCACATCAATGTGTCAATTGTTCATTTTTCCGTAAAACACAAAAGTTATCTGTAAAACTTGCTTAAAATAAAAGAAAGGAATAAAATCTTATTTAAAACTGAGTCAGTTCAGAATATGCTTGAATATGGGTCCTTATAAAACTTATTTGAATTTATACTGAACCATAGAAAATCAGCATATGATGGCTAAAAATTCTTAAACAAGTCAGTTCAATGCATAACAAATAGAGCTTTGATGTCAGAGGATTAAGAATATATCTAATACATGATACCAACTCGTTCTTGTGAACTGTGAACAATTATACGTCCAATTCAATTCCATGTAATAAGTCAGAAGCAACTGGCTTACAAAGCCCCGTCTAATTTTCTTCTCTGAAAAGTATCCGGCTGTGCAGAAAAATAGCTGCTTTAAAAACGTGGATATGAATTCTGCGCTGTGGCTCTGAAAATGTCAGCCTGCTCCGAAAAATGAAAGCTTATTTGTCTCTTGACACTTTAATGCTCGGCTCAAATAAGTCTGTCATAAACCTGCTCTGTGAAATAAAATGAGAAGCAACTGAAATCACAATGTAAACACCAAAGAATTATACAGAGGACGCAAGTTTCACCTCACACATCCCTCAGGGAGAGCCAGCCTAGGAATGTAATATTAAAATATGAGAAAACTGCAGTGAGATGAAAAAAGCAGGAAGTTTTTGTTGTTTCGAGGGTCAAGCGTAGAGCTGAGAGTCAATATCAGCTGAAATGTTATTCCCATAAATGCTATTAAGACAGTTCACCTCTGTCCGTCAGTCTCATTCCTCACACAGCTGCTGTGTTATGTAGGACAGCAGACCTTTCTTACTCTCTGCTATCATTAGAAGAGTTCTTTCTCTAGAAAGTTGATTGCACTGAAGGCTTGGATAAATTATATTTTGAAGTTTGTTAGTTTTTTTTATTCCATAGATCCATTTTTGCCACTTTGCGTTCCACCCTTGGCCATTGGAATGACAAACATTTTTATTTTTACACGTACAAGTAGTTTAGCTAATAAAATTCAAATGACTTGGTAAACGTTTAGGATGAAATTTGAAACAATAGAACAGTTTAATTTCTATGTGTGGGTTTGAAGTTGAACTTGGGCTGCTGTAGATAAAGCACGGCCTCTTAGAAAGAAATATTGTTGAATTTGTCAGTTCAGAGAAGCGGCAGAACTAAGTGTCTAAAATGTCAAATGTAAAACTCTACTCCTTTCAGAAACCTACCACTAAAATAACTTAACTTTCCTCGATCATCAACTTATAAAAAAACTAAGAAAAATGAAGTAAAAAGCACTGCAATAGTGCTACAAGATACGAAACACTAAACTGACATCAGTTAGTGTTGAAAGGCTTCACACTTTCCTACTCTGAAACTGATTTGTAGTAAAAACAATCTTAAATCATGGCACTTCTATAATAAGAGGAAACTTGAGTTCTTCTTAAAAAGTGTTTGGATGTGGTTTTAAGAGATTTTGGAAGGAAACAGTGTTTTTAGAATATATATTTTCCAAATCCAGAACCTGCACGTCATTAACACAAACTTGTTGAAACAGTGAATGATCACACCTTTTCACTACAGTTCATAACGCTGGCTGGTAAGCCAGAAAGACAGTTTCTGGAAATGCTCGAGGAGCATAAAGATAAGCTCATTACAGTCAGGTTTGGGGAACCAAATCCTGCAAGCTAATTGGTGTGAGCTGTCAAAGTAATAAGAGTGCCATCTTTCAAAGTTGGCTCTTCACATAATGAAATAAAAGCAAACACAGCGACATGTAAATAGGCAAGACATAATATTCATTATGAAAGTAATCATAAAAATGCAATTCAATCAGATGGGATTATCCATTAAGTTTAGAATTTTTGTGGTTGTCACTTTTTGGTAAGGACACTGTTTTACGAGCAGACTTCTAAATAAGATATATATGTCTGGGAAGTAGCGGGCAGTCAGTTTAAGTCTCCCCTTGCAGCCTCACAGTGCCTGGGTGGAACAGCAGGCTTGGTGCTGCCTTTCCCCATGCCATTTTCAGTTCAAGTTGTCCTTATCAAATCTGCTCTGTCAAATTCTTCTTGCTCAATATCACGGTGCCTGAAGGCACTGCTGCGTCCAAAGCATGCCATCTCTGCTGAGCTGGGGGCAGCATGGTGGTTAGCACTGTCGCCTCACAGCGAGAAGGTGCACCACCTGTCGCTAATCACACTTACCCCAAATCTGTCAAATCAAACATAAGAACAAACAAATGAAAAAAGAATCGATCTGCTGTTTCTCTGAAATTAAACAGCTACTTTTGGGAATATGCTAAAAATATTTAAAACACTTACACCTCGTTTCATTCTGTTTGAAATGTTTGAAATCTACAGTGGGCAGCAAATGGAAGACTGCCAGTACAAATCAAACAGCCATTAGTCTTGCAGACATGACAAACATGTTAAGAGAAAAGCTCAATTATATACAAGTGAATGGATTTTGCCCACTGTTGTGTGTGTGTGTGTGTGTGTGATGCAGTTTTCTTTGTTGGCACTGGACACTGAATTGTTCTTCTGTAAAACTGTGATTTCAGTTTGTTCCTTGCTTTAACCTGCTAACATGAGACATGCAGTGTTAATATATATCAAAAAGAAATTAGAGGCAAAGTGCTCAACAAGCCAATAAATGTTCAATACTCCCTACTGTAGTATAAGTATTAGTAGGTTCCCAAAAGCTGTGTTTTTGTATCAAGACTTACAGACAGGATGCATGAAGTGACTTTAACAGTGTTACCTCGGTGAAAAAAAACACACACTCATTATAAAACTCCCATGACTGTGCCTCCTTTATTGCAGCACTTTTCCCCAAATCCAAATTGTAATGCAAGTTGAAGTTTTGGAAGGAAGCAACAAAACAGCTTCTGCACCTCTGCACCCACTGGGGTTACACAAAAGAGCAGTGCACATACACTATCCAGATGATTATTCTATAAAGAAAAAAACAACAGTTTGTGCTGATTTGTCAGACACAAACACATTTGACAGGTAAGTTAATGATTCAAGAGGCAGAGATTCTAATTCTGGGTCCATATGGATCCAGAGGCCTGCTGGTTTCCACTCCAGCCATCTAATCAGGAACTAATTTACACCAGGGGTGCAAGGTGAATGCAATTATCTATAATCAGCTACCTGGTAGGATACGAAATTAGCTAAAAAGCACTGCTCATGGTGTGATCATTTACCTGTCATTTATTGTGCCTCTTATTGGATGATACCCAGATGTGATGTATAAACATTTCATTTACACAAAGCACACACTATTTTGGGGGTTATTTAACAGCCATCTGACAGTGGCAAATGTAAACAGAATACTTACTCAGAATGACAGGAAGGAAATTCCATACAGATGTATGTTGCTAAATTAAAATTGTATTGATTTTGATGTTATATAAGATAGTGTCCTGTGGTGAGATAGTGTCCTCTTTTTGGTGGTGGGGCTGTGGCAGTGGTGCCTAATTTGGTCAATAAAAATGATTAAAATCTTGAGATAGAAGCATTCTGTGGTTTATCTGACAGTGCTTACAACACATAGTGCAGCTCTGCATGACCTCATGCTTTTTTGACCTGTTCCCTAACCACAATAAAGGAGGGAGATTTGTGCAAAACATATAAAGAAAGCAATGATAACGAATGCAGAGAGGCGTGTAAGTCACTACTCTCTGTGGTGAATGGAGTGCAGTTACCAGCGTGAGACGTATGTTGCTACTGTAAACAAACACAAGTCTTGGTGCAGGTTGAGGAAAACATGTGGGCATGTAAAGCTGTCCAGAGGCTCTAAGCTCCAACCAGCCTAAAAGACCTCATGACAAAACACAGTCCGTGTTGATGCGTCTGTTTCTGTGCCATTTTCCTCAAAGTAAACTGCAGGCAGTTTCCAAGACAGCAACTACAACTAAATTGCTGTGCTCAAGCAAGCAAAAATACTTACTGAACTAAGAAGGAATAAACACTGCTGGGTTCTGAAGAAACCAAACAGGTGTTAGCACAACTTTACAGTTTGTGAATCTTGTGCCAAGTCAGTATTGGGGTAGGTGGTAGCCAAGTTGTTATGCATCAGGTAACGTAAGGTACAAATGCAATTCTGCTTTTCTAGTCACATCAAACTACAGCTGCTGGGAAACATTCCTTTAGGCCAGCGTTCCTATAGTTTTGAAGACTATCGAGTAGAAAAGAAACTTCCATATGCATCAAAGGATTCACAATCAACACTCACATGGGTTAAAGAGGTGCATATGACTGAACAAAAACTATTTGATTAAATTAATACATTAAAAGTTATTGAAATGTTACAAATACATTTTGTGCCCAGCTTGTAGGCCATGGCACAAAATGGGAGATATTTACTTAAATTAATTTACATAACAAAAAAATACATGAGATGGGATGTGGAAATCAAAAGAACTCCATTGCAGTACACAGAACAAAGCTCTCTGAGTGAGCAGCTTTCATTGTGCCTGAGAAGCACCGGGCCCAGGTGCTCCCAGTTGCACTAAGTTGACAGCCCCTGCCCACCAATCACCTACCAGACAAGAACAAGCCAACAAGCAACACCTAGGCAGAAAAAAGAGCTGTCATATTGTGAATTCAGTGAAAGAAACTAAGGTAACGACTTGTCCGCTGGAGTTGAAAACATATCATTTTAAAATGAATGCAGTTGTGTATGTGGCTCTGTAGTACAAAGACGAGCAGATCTATATGACAAAAAGAAAAAGACCTGGGGACAGATGAATAAGCCGTATATACATCATTGTGAACAAATAAACAGTTTATATAAATCATGTGCAGGGAAAGTGTGTGCACCTCACACATACATCCAAGCCTAATGTGATATACTGGAGCAGCCCTATTTCCAAACATGATCGTCGATATTTGAGTTTAATGTTCATTTGTTTTCCCTAAAACATCCAATGCCATTGTTTCTACAATATCTTCAAATTACAACTATGGAATCGTTAAAGTTTGGTAACGATTGTGCTTGTTGTTAATAAGAAGTCACACAGGCCCGTCCACCAACCCAAACTCCTCTCCCTTTTCTTCCTCCTTACTACATAAAGGGCACACTACTTCCTGCACTGCATGTTGGCGTTGAATGTAAATCGGCAGGTGTGGATTCATGCAATATGCACGTGATATGTTGGGCTACTGGGCTGGATATAATGAAGTGGAAATAAAACATAAGTTGGGGAAATAATCTAATAGTCAAACAATTTATTCTGTTTGTTCATTTGTCTTAATTTGCAAATCAAACACACATATATATAATTCATTTTTGAAATTGTTTTATTTACTTTTATGTTCCTAATTGTAGTATTTCTATTCATATTGGAGACATCATTTTAATTCCGTGTTTATCACTTTATCCTTTTTGTGAAGCATTTTGTCAGGCTTGTTCATTCATTACATTTCTTTGATGATAATTGCAATATCACTACCAATGATGGTTTACAGGTACATGTGATACATGTTTGATGATATGGGAGCTATAAATAGACAACTGTGTGAAGGCAAGCTGTATCTCAGGTGGCAGTCAGTCACACATTAATCACAGCGTTGGTTCTTTAGTCCTGGATTCCTCGTGTCAACACTTTGAAGTGTTCTTGAGGAAGACGCAGAGCCCCAAATTGCAGCATATGATTGTATGTGTATGTAATGGCTGTGTGCACTGTAATAATGGTCGGACTTCGCCAATTCAACGTAGACAGTGCGTGAAATTACACTTCCTCTTTATTGTTCTGTTTGTTGACAGGTCTAAAGACTGATGGAGTAGACGGAGGTATTGATATGCAAACACATGAATACCGATATGTGCCGATAATCTTTTATGGCTTATCCTGGGAGTTGAGAAACAATAAACTAATACAAATGATTACGGGTGTAGAGGTGCATGAATTTTTTTCCGAACCATTCGGTACAGGATGTTTGGTTCGGTATGCAACTTCCTCGGTTCGGTACGCCCTGTGACCCAAACAATTACTGTCAAAATAATGCATCTATGTCCTAAAGCGCGAGTTTCCCCCGGAAAGTTTTGGCAGTGCACCAGTTTTTGTCTATCAGCTGTAGCGTGCTAGTTGGCCTAGCCTGGTTAATCAACCTCATGAGAAACCACAGCTGGAGAATCCTACCATGACATTTAGATCCACTGTCAAGCAGCTAATCACTGCAGATTCATACCGTGGCAAAACCATAACGTACGTAGAAATGCAACCATTCTCCATTGTAAAAGCATATATTTAAGCATTTGATCAAAGTACTTGAGACACACTACAATGTGCCTTCATTCATTTTTGTTATTCATTTTTTCTCTTTGACAATTGCCAGTATTTTAGTGCCTTAACTGTTACAGTAAGAATTGTGGCATGCTGTACCGAAAATGTACCGAACCGTGACCCTAAAACCAAGGAACATACCGAACCATGAAAGGTGTGCACTGTTACACTCTTAAAAATCACAATAATAGTTTTACTCATGCATGTGCTTTTGTATGCGAGCAAAATGTGTTCCTCTCTCCTCTATTCAGTTGAAATCACACGTAGTTGAGTGCAGCAGGTCAGATCAACCACCCCATCAAATGCTCCCCATGTATATCACGGCCGTTTTGGCAAATGGACAGCAAAAACGTTGACTTTCATTGAAGAGGGGCAGGGAGCAGGTGCAGTTCACGAGCCACCAGTTGCCCATTCCTGAAGTAACGCTAGGGTCACAAGTGAAAAAGGAAATGTCCAGCTCAGACCTTGCTATCATTAGAGACAGATGAGTCTCTTCGGACCGATATGAGGCAGACAGCCGAGGCAGAGCTCTGACCCTTCTCTGTGGTGAGTAATGGTTTTGACGTTGCTCACTATATCTCCTGGGCAGAAGTGTGTCACCCAACCCAAAAGACCTCCGCAGAGGACCCCATAGCATATGCTACCACACATTGTTCTGTATGTGGTGAAAATATAGTAAATCCTATATCTGATTTTAGCTACTGTGTAGATAAGATTACTAATATTAATCATTTCAGTCCAGCTATAAGTGATATGTCAACACAACCATTCACTTCTTGAATTTTTAACAGGAAATGTGTGTGTTATTTCACTTAGCCATTCTAGTGGCGTGGGTATAGGGATGGCTACACCTGTTGGCTAGTCCACCACTTTGGGTCCAGCCTGAAATATTGACCACTATTGAATGAGTGCTAAGATTACAAGACATTTGTGGTTTCCAGAGGATGAATCCTAATCACAAAGTGATTGACAGGGACTGCCATGTTTTCCACATGATGAATTTTTAAAGCTGTGGTGATCTCATCACTCTCTAATACCATCCAACACCATCATCAGGTCGACATTTTAATTAGTCCAGTACTTTGGTTTAGGGCCAAATACTTGCAAAACTAATGATATTTCCATCAGCCTCATCTGTACCCTGTGTTAAGTGCAAATTAGTGTAAGTTAGCATGCTAACATGGTAGAATTAGTAGAACTATTTACTCCCATGCATCCTCTGCAGAGAAAGACTTCAAAAGATAATTTATTTATCTTGTCAACTGCTGGGACATTATATGAACATCAATTTCAGGGTCATGCAGGAAGAGAAGCAGCAATGATTCAGTGACCTTTAAAAGCAAACATGTTGTCAAGAAACAGGAAACTTAAAAGGCTCCCCAGAATGGGTTTAGGTTTTGTACTTTCTTTTTTTTTTTTTTTTACATGAACATGGTGATAAGAGTGGAGCAACGCAAAATGAAAATGTATTTATATGAAAATGTCATGAAAATCAATTAACTATGAAGCTTAAAGTTCAGGTTCTGCATGCCCAGGTTTTCTCTTTTTAAATCTAGCCGTAATCTCAAAGCTGTGGAAAATATTTCCTCTTGGCAAAGGGGCACATTCCTGCAGGCATTCACAACACACACACACAAAAGCCACCATGTTTATGGATGATACAATCTTGGCATGATTGAGCCATAGGTAAGGAGGAGAGGATTTAGAAAACCTCAATTAAGTGCGGGTGCAGTGTGGGATGATTCTGTGGGTAGAATTGCATTTGAAGTGCAGGGCTAATGCTTTTTACAATGGGTCACAAATGGGGAGAGTGGAGAGCAAAGAGGTAGCCACTGATTGGCCTCAATCATCGTGGGTGATTGGGAGAAAGGATGATGGAGGGCTTGCAGTAGAGAGTTCTGCTCTTTCCTCACTCATTGTTCCTCTGCCTCGTATAGATTCATTTATTTGTGTCATGGACACTCAGTGTACTAAATAGAGACAGTGAATTTTTAGATGCAGGCAGGTTGAATTTTGTAGTCTTAGCGCAGCGTAGTATAAATGTTGTGTCCTGTCAATACCGAGAGGAGCAATAAAGCTAAACTGACAAGAGAAGGAGAATTGACTTTGCACGGCAACATCAATAATCGCAGAAAAGTGTGCCACATTTTAGTGATTATATTTGAACTGTTCGGTAATGACTGGCTAATTTTGTAGAACAAGGGAGCAGCATGCCTGATAGAATACAAGCAGTATGCAAAATGTTGAGCAGAGCTAGTGCAGACAGTGACCTTGATATTGTCCAGGGAGCCAGCGGTGGCAAGCAGAATACACAACACCCCCAGTCACTCTTCAGCTAATGAGTGAGCACATTGCTCAGCTTTATCTTCTTAATTAATGATTGAGACGTGACTCATCAGTTCCTCCTGGATATATGTGAATAAGCTCTGCAGGGATGCAGAACTCGTGAGGGACTATCATTTAGAAAAAAAGGGGCAATAATCAGGTGAGAAGTTGTGAAGTGTAAAAATAAAAATGTAATTGTGTTTTCACATTGAAGTCTAAATTGGTTACTTGATTAAATGTTTTTGTGTTATTACGGAATTTGCATCTCTGTATTTAATTCATTAAGGTTCCCAATTACAAGAGATGCAGTGCTTGTAAACAAAAGTTACATGGTCTCACAAGGATCTTATTTATTAACAACTTTTAATGCAGAATTAGGTTTGAGAGCCCAAGAGAGTGAGTACAAATGCAGTTCCTGTTATTGTTTACTGATGATGAATTACTGGCATTAATCACCTTGTGTATTTTAACACCAGATAAAAATGTGAAGAAATGTAATAAATTTCAGTGCTTTTCAAGCTGGCCCAAATAAACAGATTTCATCATCACAAACCCAAATAACTGTTAGTTTTGGGCTGTTTTTGTTAATTAGGCTTCTTTCTTATTATGAAAGTCCCTGTGGTTTACTTAAAAACGGTTCTTACCTGGACTACCTGCACCAGTTTTTATAAACCAAGATAAAGCTGTAAATGTTGCAGAGTTTAAATAACAACAAGTCCAAATGTATTTGAACCATATGTGTCACACATGTGTACAAGAGTATTCTCAAGAAAGGTAAACTGCCTCGTGACCTGTTGCAGTTATATCAAAAGCTGTGCAGACACAGGCAGGACTTACTGTACTGTGCCAAACATTATGGCCACACTTCTGTCCTCTTGACCACTTAGTCCGTTGAGTGAAACTGTCAGTTCAATGTCATCACCTCTGACTGTTCACTCTTTAACTCCATACTACTATTCGGACTGAGTTTTGAGTATGAGAAATTGCACACTGAAAGACGTCACTAAGCAGACAACATTTGCTTGTTTTTTGAGTCACATTGAGACACTTCTGTCCCTTAATGTAATGCCAACTACAGCTGAAAACATTCAGAACAAAATTGTGGGATCATAAATGTAGCTTTTCTCTATCACCTCCTTTCAAAACATAATATACAGTATAGTATAGTATGTATACTTAGCATACTACTTTATTGTATATATTTTGTACAGACTGGGACAGCATCTAAGACCAAGAAAGTGAATTATAAATAGAAACAGCATGAAAACAAAAGGATGTTGAAAACAGTGGTTCTGAAAGGGGAATAAGTGCTGAATTGCACTCCTTAATTTTAGATCACTGAGGCACCAAAATAAATGCAAGAGAGACTCACTGAGAAACAGTGAATAAGAGTCAACAAACGAACTACAGAACTCACTTGACTCACACTGAGCGAGTCAGCTGTTTTTCCTTTTTCCTTTCAACAACACAAATGATGTTTTGTGCAGATGTATTGGCATGAATACACTATAAACATACAGTATCTGGAGTTAAAACATGGCTGACACAGAGAGGACGAGAGGGACAGTGTACGTTTTGACAGACAGCTGTCCGTCACATTGAGAGAGTACAATATAAAGAGCTGTAAAAGACAGTGTCCTTAAAGCATCAGATTTTATTTGAATCAGTTGCCCACAAACTCTAGCAAGTTCCCACTGATTGCAGTAATATTACCCACTCCAAAACCTGCACAGCCAGACATTTACAGAGCATATGTCTCATGTCACAACTTGTGTTGATGATTTGCATGGCATCACATGATGTCTTTATTTCGTTAGGAGACAAGACTGCACTGAGTGAAACATCATTGTAAAACAAGTCATCAGCATAATATTATCTCAAATGGTTGCATTATTTTGGATCAATATTGAAAGGGAGGGAGATAATTGAGGGATTGTTGAAATGCTGCAGGGATGGATAAACATTTCTGTCTGTAAGTGTTAAGTAACACACTCAGAAGTCATTGTATAAACAAATGACGAGGCAAAGACGACTTCCACAATATTACCTGTATTATTGCGCTCAAACCACGGCCACTCAGCAACGGCAGAAGAAGCTTTGTTCAATTTGTCACACTTTTTAAAATACGTTTTCATTGAATACTAACAGTTACCTGCAGTTTATTATACCTTGCACATTGTGTCCTGTCTTTTGAACACCTGACAGCCAGCCAATCAGAAACACAGAAAGTTTTTCTTTCGCTGAAATGTCCACGAAGAGAATGAAAGATACATTTATCTTTTACAGCCCATTTTTGACAAAGAGAAGAACAACTTTCTGCCTTAAGTTGTGCGTTATCATACCTCTTCCGTCTGCGGTGTTTACAATGACAAAACAGCCAAAGTTCCTGTTGGTAATTGCAGGCTTTGTTTTGATGACATTTCCAAAACCTTTGTGAAAATTAATTTGCTACCAAGTTGATAATTTCCCAGATGGATAGAATGATTATTTCATCAACCTCAACACTGCATTATTAGCCAGTGCATCAGCGGAGTGAGAGCTTTGCTCCTTGCATCACAAGGTAATATTCAGCTCTAACATAGGTACCACATTATGCAAATGGTTAAGAGGGCATCATCAGCGTAGGACTTTTTTCCTAAAACAACCTCAGGGGTTGTATTACAAGAGCTGCAAAGCGAGAACACATGCCCGTGTCACTGTGCTGGTGTGTGTATCCCTGGTAGCTGTGCATTATGCATTCTGCTGCTGGATTAATGGGGCAATTGATCAATGGCAGACTTGTGTATCCCAGAGAATGGCTGATCACTCACCTACAGCAGGGCCCGACACAGGAGCACCAATCAGCACCTCAACAGCCGGAATGATTACAGACGCATGGCTGGGCTGAGCAGCAGAGGAGCCGCCGGCGACTCCCTCCCCCCTCTATCAGCCTGACAATGATAGGGGAAGGAGCTCCGGCGGGTAGCACAGGAGAAGCCGAGGATAGGTTCAACAAGGCAGAAACCTAACAGGGATGAAAACACAGGTGTAAAGCTCAATCACAGAGCCGAGGGCATGCTCGGATGGAGACGAATGTTCTTCAGTGCTGTCAATATAATTGAAGAGGCATCACAGTTGATCGTATAGATTGATAAAGAAAGAGCAGTTTGCATCAATTCCAGCATTCTGGAGGAATGAAGCGTTGAAACAAGACAACTGTTTCCACTGGTATTTGATAGGCACATGTGTCCAACTATTTCTTGAAGTGCAGACTGCAATAAGCTCAATCAGTCTCCTGCGTCTCATGATAAATAACAGATTCAAAGCTTAGAAAATGTGATTTTTACTAAGCCCTATATCTATGGCAAGGGCTACAGGTATGTGGGAAGTATAGGAGAAGTGTAAAGGGTTTGAGAGAGAAAATACATTACGTCTTTTTGTTCATTAAATATCAAGGAGTTATTACTTTCAAACACATCATCTCAGATTCTAAGCCACCATGTCTTAAGCACATTAACCAAGCAGATCACTTTGTGACTGTAAATGACACTTAAACACAATCTGTAGTAACACAGAAGCACTATCAACAGAATCCAAGTGGTCACAAGATCACAATTTTTCATTTTGTCTCCCTTCTTGCTCTTCAGCTGCCATCGCTGTTGTGACCTTGCACTGCACTTCCTGGCGATCACTTGTCCGTCACCCAGAAAATATTGCTATTGTGCTCTCAGAGCTGAAAATCGCTGTGAGAGGGAAGACAGAGGGTCTGTAACCCTCACAATGCACTGCTGTAATGCAGTGTGGAGTTTGTTGAAACACTCAATCAATGCAGGAAATGGTCGCTTGAACCAGTTTATTTTATTCTACTGTATATTATAGCTTTCACACTCAGCACAATGGAGGCAGTAAAGCTGTATGATAATGCAATGTAATGCAATGAACACTGAAATGGAAGAAGAGAGTGGGTTCAAGTTGCAAACAACCTTTAGTCTGGAATGGGTTGTAGTGGAGATGAATATTATCTTGGATTTTGTGTTGATGAAGTTTGAGTTGTCATAGATGTATGCAGGGTTGTAGAGGCATGTGGATTGGAAAGGATGGACTGAAGAATCACACTACAAAGTGGCACAGCTGAATTCCTTTTGAATGTTGTTTGCAGCGTTAGAAGTTGGTTGGTGAATTAGGAAGGTATTTTTGCTGCCCTCAAGTGGCCCAAAAAACCACAACAACCTTCAAAACACGTAAAAACAAGTTGCACCATCTTGTCACAGTCTGTCTCCCTGTCCCTCCTCTCCTGCCATATTTATGTTTCCCAGTGTTTTTCTTATTATTCCACCAGATGCCCTTGGACTTTCCCACCTTTCTTCATCACCTGACTACCCCACCCAACCACACAACAGTTCTCATCACCGCTGCAGTCGCCTGAACTTCCCCATTTATGCCTCATTCCCTATCAACCTTGTCTACATGTACCGGTTCACTTCCTTTGTTCCCTGTCAGATTGTACAGTTATGTAACCTTGTGCTACGTGTCTTGTTTCTCTAGCGTCTGTTTCTTATCACCCGTCGTACCCGTTACCTGCCTGTTTTGGACTTTGCTTGTTTACCGTCTCATAAGCCATGTCCCTTTTTGTATGAATAAACCACTGTACCAGGCCCTAAGAAGATGTTAGAGAAACACTGAAGACAACAGATGAAATTTGACAAGAACATTCTGACAAACTGCAAAGACTTTCAGATTTAGGAACTGCGGCGTGATGCATAGAGGCTAGCCATGACATGAGTGCATGCCAGTTTAAATAAACTAAGAACAAAAAGACATTTGAGAGAGCTGTTTGAAATTTCTAACAAATATGGTCAGCTAGGATACAAAATCAAAACGCATCATATGTGAAACTATGTTGGAACAAACTGTTGGGATAATACGATTGAGGAAGTTTGGATGAGAGGAGAATAAATCGTTCAAGAAGGAGGGGTAGGATGTCGAAAGGCAGTTGCCATAAAGAATCCCAGGTATTGATTACCTGGTTATACAGAGGACTGTTAGCTACAGTCAGAGTATAAACTGATTACACGGACTCAGACTGACTCTGTATGTGTGCAGTAAAAATTAGCTGAGTGCTTGAGCTGAGGAATGGCTCCTCATAATATCTGTAACATTCCTGTGCTGTGCTGCTTCTCATATAGCATACCCCCCCCACACACACACACACACATTACATCCCGTACCAGCCTCAGCAGATACCCTCTCTTCTGTTCACTGCACCGACCTAGCCCTTCAGTGGGCTGTGCCATTTGATCCATGCCGAAGATGATTCACGCTCTACGATCTGGGGAGTAACCACGGCAGAGGAATTCCTCTCTCTCCCCCCGTCCACATCCATAATTCAGCATTTGCGCTTTCGTCCTCCTCCCCCCCCCCCCATCTGCTTGCTTCCACTGCTTTTGCTGCTGCTACTCACTGCCGTGTGCACACCAGCACAGCATCCACAACCAGAGGTATCAGTCATCTATAAACCACCCATCTGGAAATCTACGTCACGCTGCACAGGTAAGGTGAGAGCAAAACAAAGTGCTACTTTGTCGTCATGAGATTCAGAGTTTGTGGTGTGTGAATTGTATGCTTGCTACATGCATCTTTTAAAGTCTTGTGGCTGACTCCATTCTTAATTCACTGCATAATTTACCTTTCCTTTGCAACTAGATGATTTTTGGAGGGAACGACTTAAAACTGTTGCTATGGTAGCTTAGTGAAGCAGCCAAAAAAATGTAAAAAAGCCAGTGGTGATCTTAACACATCAGGGGGTACATGAGAAATTGTTGGAGCGTTGGTTGTTGCCATGCAATAAAGTTTAATGTCCCCATGCGAGTCACTAATCCCACCACACACTCACACCCTTCAGCCATTCCTGAGGCTGCTATACCTTTATCCACTCACAAAGAGAAACGGTGAAGCTTCTCTTGTGAGTTCAATAACTGGACTGTTGGTGGAGCTCAAAGGAAACTGGACTGTGTTTCTTTGCCAAACAGAAGCATACTAACAGGATGAAACACCACTATTTTATCTTTTCTGGTGCATGGACACATCCTGTGGTTGTCTGAGCCTTTACAGTGTGGTTTGATTTTAAATGATATGTTATGGCTGCATTGTATATATGCTTTTGATTAGATATCTCTCTTTTGTAGTTAAAAAATGCATCTTGGCTCTCACACAATATATAATATACTTAGTTATTAATTGTTTTTCATTTTCTTGGATTTTCCTGCAGAATATGTTTAAGTGAAGCTGATTAAAATCTAAATATGTTAAAGATATGTCAGATTTGACAAACCTGAAGAGGATCCTGCGTGCTAAATTACAAAATATGTGCCTTTTAAACCATTAAACTTCATATCAGGGAGAATTCATGCTTTCAAGCAAAAATTGTGCAAGCCTTTATTTTGGAGGGGGATTTCTGTGCATATCTCTGTCTCATTCACATGTACACAAAGAGCAATTTGTGGCCAAAGATTGATATGCGACCCCTGCTTGAGGGAAGTGAATTAATTTGACATGCTGTGGCATACCTTTACGTTATTTTTTTGTTGACTTTCCGTTTCATAATGCAGCAGGTGTAGAACAGGCTGCCGGAGAGAGCAAAGAGGGAAAGGAAGAGAGACAAAGAATGTGTAACATCTCAGTGAGAAAGGCTGCTGATGTGGAGGTACATGAGAGAGTGTTGAGGTGCACTGAAGCTGAAGTCTGACGCAAGATTGTCAACACAGCTGGATTTCAAAGAGGCTGGTTCAGAGTGGGATACTGTTGAGATTTTGCTGTAGAAAAGTAACTCCAACAGTGATGTTTACTCGGTAAAACCGCCCATGACAAAGCAGATTTAACCACTCTTACGCTGTCACTGAGTTGGACGCTTACTCATTTGTTTTACATGATGAAACACTTTCTTTGTCTTATTGTATGTGACATTTGTGCCTTTTCATGTTCACTGCAACACATTTGCACTGCTAGTGAACTGCATTGTTAAAGGCGGAGGTTCTCATGCTTGTTGGTAGATGATTTGAATGTGCCACATAGTGGGAAAATGTCGCCCTGGCTTATTCAATTAAATTCAATTAAATTCATATCATATATCATAACAAAGTTATCTCTTTACGCTTATGAGCTTTTAGAAAAAAAGGGCTTTGGTACAAAAATGGCAATGTGGATGTTATATTGAAAGCATTCAGGTCTTGAAAATTGAGCAAAAAGGGTATTTTGACTTGCACTATTATGCACTATTTTCCATTGAATTACTGTAGCCAACAACATTTGTTTTTTCTTTCCAGCAACATTATTTTTACCTTGTAGATGCTTAATTTCAATTTGCAATGTTTTATTTTAGCCACAGTACATTAATGCGACCTGGGTATGATTACACATCCTGGTTTGGTAAATATTTTTAGCTTTAGCAATCTGAGCATAAATGCTAGTGAACTTCAGATTGATGTGTGGTTACATACAATTAGCCTGAGACTATGATGGAGCAAACAGCTTTTGGTTTAAAGTACAACAACCTATTGAATCTTCACCCTTTGTCTACCAATCTTTCTCCAGACCTCCATGATTGGAGAAGATTGTGCTCCTAACAACCCAGTTCTTATTTTGATCACCAGCAAAGCGCTATTGCTAGCAGTTAGTGTTCATTTCAGTAATTTTCCTTGTATAAAACCAATCCAAGGCAGTAATATAGAATAGAAAAGAAAAAGAAAGAAATTCAAGTAAAATATCAAGAGCTGACATGCAGGGCGCCACAATGCGCTGTGTGTGTCACTTTCTCTGTGATCCTCTTTCACCCTCAGTTACTAATAACACTTGTCACAGGGTGGATGGACTATGATCACCATCGTTCCCTGACCTTATATGTATTTTTAGTTGTCTCTGTAAGACCTATATAGAGGTGGCAGATCAGAGAGCACACTTTTATGAGCCACAATAGGTGTTTTTGGAAGGAAAATTTTATATTTGTCATGTAGCTCTGAGGACTTGTAGACTGTACAGAACAAACACACATTTTTGTTGTTGTTGTTGTCACGGAACTTTTGCTTTTCTTAATCAGACATTGACAAAATGTTAAATCTTGACCTTGTACAATTGCATCCAGGCCACAAGAGGTTTAGGAAATTTCATTATGAGAATGAAATTGTGAAGCACAGAGGCTGAGGAGTAATTCATTAATAATAAATATAATGCTGCTCTTGTTTGAATAGGGCTATTAGCAACGGATGGTCTGCATCTGGGTTTCAGAGTTAACAGGATTTCATTGTTGCACTTTCCATATAGCGGTGGATTAAAAATGCCTCCAGCAGCAACGTGTGATTACCCAGCTGCTACCTGATACTGCAATACAATGAGCATAATGGTGGCAAAGCTGTATAGTCAAATTACATTCATTCTCTTTTATTTCTTTTGCTAATGTCACACATTTATACACATTGAAATCTGCCAGACATGAAAGTCTAAATGAGACCAAAATAATACATTCATAGATTAACATCCTTCAAATTTTAAAGCACTGCAAGATATGTTTGCCTCACATTTTTACAATAGTTTGAACATAAAATGATATTTATATTAACAGACTACTTATATTTGGCCAGTGAATCCCAAATCAATGTTTTTCTCTTCTCAGTGAAGTCGTAAGACTCTTTCTGCCAACGCTGCCTTCAGTTTGTGAACAATACATTGCTTTCAGATGGAACAGCTGCCAAAATGTCTTTCTTCTGACATGTCAAACTGCATTCAGAAGAAACTTAAACCTCTATTCTAAATCCAGGCTGACATCTGTTTGACTCACCTTATTTAGTTTCTATGGGCCTCTTTCAGACCTAGTTTCAGAATAACACGCCGAACCATCAGTAAAACGGTTCTCAAAATGCCTTTTTACTGTCTGCAGTTTGGCACCTGAAAGGGTTTAGGACAAACACATAGTTGATCATTGACTTTTACTGAAATACTGAGGCAACTTGGAGAAGAGTGGCTGACAATAAGCACTGCCTGTTCTATATATATATATTCTATTTGAGTTAAAAAAAAAAAAAAAAAAATCAACTGAATAGAAATTGGTTCATTTTAAATATTGTTTACGTATATTTAAAATAATGGGAGAGAGAAACCACAATTAATGCACAACGTGAGGAAAGTGTTTTAAAACTTGAAGCATGCAAAAAGAAAAACAAGATAGAAAAGGGTGCAGCCCTGCATTGTTTTCCATCTTTGAGGTTTTGCTTCCTTTTTAAGAGCAGATTTTAAGTCTCCCTGAGGATCATTGTGGCATCGAATCTTACAAGTGTGTCTGGGGAAGTGCCCTTTAAAAGAATACTTTGATGACATTTCTTCATCATTAGTCAGCTGGAAGTGAAAAGACAGAAACGAGGTGTGAAGGGATTTAACAGAGCGACAACGATTCCAGGCAAACCAGAGACGCTGCCTTTACTTTGTAAACACCTTCAGCAGCTGAGCCGTGATTCATGTATCTGTTTGCCTCTATTTTAGGAGTCATAATCATCTGCTTAGTAATGAACACCAAGATATTTTATTCGTCTTTTAAACCAAGCTTCACTCATTCACTTCGCTTATAATTCTGCTGTGATACATTTCTGGCCAGGCCAGTCAACCTTTGAGATTTACAGACTGGCAACAACTTACCTTGTTTGGTCTGATTTCATAGATCCACAATGATTCATTCCACCTGAGGCATCTCTCGGAGTGTTTACTTTGATCAATGGGTCTAATGGGTAAATATTTGCTGTCTTTCTCCTACTTCAGCCAGTCCATACATATCTCCCAATATGGTCTGAAGGTAATAAGATATTGCTAAGATATTAATCACTGCAGTCTAGAGGGTAATTCTATTTTCTTTCTTACCTTCCGTCACTTTTACTTCTTCTGTCTCCATCCATCTCATTTCCTCTTATGAAGACGGGCACATTTTCAGAAAATGATTTCACAGAAAAGTAGTCTGCCACAGGGAGAGCTTGATTCAGTCTGGGAGATGTTCTGCATGAAGACTTCAGATGAGAAAATCACAGTTTAATGCCACTACGGGCTGATGTGGCCAGAGGAGTCATGCTGTTTCCAAACAGCCCTGCCGTGGCACTGTTTTACCATAACTGATCTGTAGAGACATTCATATCTCCATTGAGCTGTTGAAGAAAAATACAAAGCAGAGAAAATAATATATCTCTGTACACGCAGAGTGACTGTGTGTGTGTGTGTGTGTGGGGGGGGGGGAGGGGGGGGGTTGTCTCAAGTGTGTCAACTTAATAGGATGCAAATATTTTGATCTCAGCCTGTTTATTTCATTAACATTTCACAAAAACCATTCAAACACTGACAGATTGGGCTCATCCATAAACACAAAGTTGTGTCTTGTTTTTATGGTATGAAAATGACTGAAGCTGCGGTTCACTGTGGGGATTCCACTCAAACTCAAGATTAACATATACTTTGGTGTCTCAGTTTAGCATGATACTTAAAATAGTCCAGTACATTAGGGATTTGATGAAAGACAAACTATACACTGCAACACACACTTTTAGAGGTTTGTGATGGTTCTGTATCAACATGATAAAGTGGCTATTCATATCATTTTTATTTATTTATTTGCAGTTTGCAGTGACAGATGGACCAAAAATCTGCAGATGAGTTTAATACGTTTCCAATTCAGTTTCACTTCATCAGGATTTCAGACCATACGACCATAAGAAAGTAACTCAACATTTAGTTAAGACACAAGCACATCACATTGCTCAGAATAACATTCTCTAGGTAAAGCCCCTCACTAAAGAACACATGCATGTACGTCATTTCTTTTTATACACCGAAAAAGAAGAGGGTGAGCTTGTGGTACTTAACAGACATAAAAGCTGTCATGATAGGCCTCGACAGCATAAGGTGATCCTACGTACACCAGTGACATCTCAAATGCTGCACTGGCAAGATAAAGTCTCCATTTAAATTGCCTCCAATTCTAAATTAGCTCTGAATCTAATAACTACTTCCATGATTTCTCTTCTCCACATGAGAAAAGTCATTATCCAGTATCAGCACAGTATGTCAGCGTTATTGCCAGCAGTTGCATTGCAGCAGTTTGGTATGAGGTCAGGGAATTTTGACAGCATCTGGGGTTGTCAGCTATCAGTCTTCTCTTTTAAAGATTACAGAAGTCATTTCATCAGACCTCATTTGGAAACAACAAACAGCAGCAGTTACAGTACGTGCGTGACCTAATTTCATCATAATCTGCCCAAAAGGCGCCATTGGAATAACCACATTTGTGAACATGGAAATGGAAAGGCTGCCAATCTGAAGGTGCAAAAACTGCTTATCTTAACAAGTCTTTGTCTCTTGCCTTGAAACATAATTCTCCTAAAAACAAGTGGCGAGTGTCACTTGTCCGAGGCGAGTTCTCGTGGACTGACTGGAGTGAAACGAGTGGAATGGCCTTCCTTCAAGATATTGACATGAAACTAATCACTGCATTGTAAAAATGAAAATGTCTGTTTTCCACTTAACACTTTTTTTATTGGAGGAAACGACTTGCTTTGATTTCCTCTGTTTCAAGAGTGTTATGCTCTATTTGAGATTCTTCAAACAAGTGAAATTGTATTTAAAGTGCAAGGCAGCTTTTTTCAAAATGAGGTTAATGTTTCTTTCATTGTTGTTCAGACAACAGTGCACAGACCTAAAGAAACGTATTCCTAACCAAATGTCACAGAAAAACAAATTCTATTACTAACAAAATCACTCTTAAGAAATGAATGTGCTTCTCACATTTGTTATCATGCTCAATCTGACAGGTTATATGTTTACTAGATTATTTAGAGTATAGATATTTCATTCACAAATGCACAGTATTAATAGACTGATGTATACAAATGTGATTAAAGTAAACAAACAGGTAACATGGATATAAAACACCCATAAAATCAGTTTTTTATCATAGTACCTCAAATTAGAACATCAAAAGCTGCTATTGTCATAACAGTATCAGAGAGCTAGGAAAGCCTTGACTCTTACACTGACAATTTATCATTATTTTTTATTTTCGACAACCACAACTGAGGTAATTTCACAGGACTGCTGCCACAAATCAGCCCAAATGGCCTTGAGTAGGTGGAGGGGGATGCATATTCACCACGAGTGTGAAGGTACTTTAGCCATGACCTATTCTTCCTGGCCAATGGGAAGGAGATGTGTGCCAGCATGATTAATTGTCATGATTACCTACTCAGAAAATGTGGTTTTCTGGCCCAGCAGCTTCACTTTTATGACTTAAACCCGGGGCAAGATGTTTCATCATGCGGGCAAAGCTGCATACAGACCTCACACACAGTGTGTGGTGATGACCAAACATATCACTGATACGGTGTTGACCATCAGCTGATTGGATAGGAAGGTAAAGCCTCAAGTGGACTGTTATTTGGACATCTATGGTGAAGTTTAACATCAGCCTCAGGAGTCTGTAGCCAGTGAGTACAGCACTGATGCTAAATTTCAATTTTGCTGTGTGCTTGTAGGTGTATATGAAAACAAAACAGACTAATTGTATTACAGGTTGTACTGAGCAAATCAACCAGAGTAGGAAAGTGCTCTGAGGTTAAAACGCTTCTAAAATCTCCTCCAATACCTGATCTGAATCTAGAGTGGCTGATGATTCATATCATCATAGAGAAGCAGCTGACCGAATAATCCTGGGGAGCCTCAAGGGTTTAATTGACAAAACCAGAAGATTAATACTATGCATTTATCAAACGCCCCACTATGTCTGTAGGTTTTTGTGTGTGCATGCAAGCATAAATGCCTGTGCATCTGTAGGAGCTTGTTTGTGCCTGCTTTTGCAGCCCTCGTGTGCTAAGGAGCTCCCAGACGACACTCCCTAATCATTAACCTAAAGTTAATTTCTGTCACAAACACCCCAGCGCCCATCATAACGACTCAGCGCTACTCTACCTCAACAAAATGACTATATCTTGCCACTAAGCCTCAAAGGTTAGCCCCTCTAAAAGGTTACAGCTCCCTGTGACATTTCCCTTGATGACTTATTTGGCCCTTTGTTTTTGATAAATATCAACTAGCTTGTTGTTGCCACTTGAAATTACTTACTCACTCATCAAGCAATAAGAGAATTTGTGGATTAAAATAAGGCATTAAAGAGAAACAGAGCTGTGATTCATCAAAGATGCAAATGAGCATGCTTTTTTGTGATTTTTGTCAACTTCTGTCAAATATTAAGGAATTTAATTTTGATGTTTCCAACATTAACAGCTTACAGCATTATTTATAGTGAACTGTAACTCACATAAATATTAAAGTCACATTAATTAGAACAGAAACATCAAATGAAGAGGAAATGCTAAGTACTCCTAATAATCTTCCATTTGCTTTTTTGGCTGGGGAGCAGCATTTCTTGTGGCACTCACACCATCATCCATCACTGAGCAGCTGAAAATATGAGAGCGGCTGAGGTTGTTCCAACAGTACAGGCAGAGAGGTTTGAAAGTGAGAAATCTCAGTTCCTGGCTCGGTAGCAGCTGACTCACTGGTAATGATCAACAACCCCATCAAACCCTGCAGATATATCATGGTCATTTTTGTGCTATGGGACCTTAAAATCTTACTTATTGCACCTTTAACACCTTTAAATATGTCAGTAGCCCCTATTATATCTGTCAGTTGATGCTTAAGCACATAAAATGCACCTGCAAGCTCATCTAGACAAACAGCATGCTTATCTTTAAAAGCAGAGGCACAGGGCATTGTAGCATGGATGCCAGCTTCAGTTACAGAGCTGATTGAAATTATGGTCAGACTGTGGTAAAGCCTAATTTATCTAGGAGTTCTAAGTTGCAGTTGTCCCTTTAACATCACATTCAAGATCAATCAAAGACTTCCACCAAGAATGCAACATACACTACCGTTCAAAAGTTTGGGGTCACCCAAACAATTTTGTGTTTTCCATGAAAAGTCACACTTATTCACCACCATACGTTGTGAAATGAATAGAAAATAGAGTCAAG